>JAVXUO010000458.1:0-23886 GCA_033065855.1 Escallonia rubra
GTAGAGGCGTAAGCCTTGTGAGGCAGCTCGTCTACTCGGCCAAGCGAGTAGAGGCGTAAGCCTTGTGAGGCAGCTCGTCTACTCGGCCAAGCGAGTAGAGGCGTAGAGGCTCGCTTGAGAGGCAGCTCGTCTACTCGGCCAAGCGAGTAGAGGCGTAAGCCATGAGGCAGCTCGTCTACTCGGCCAAGCGAGTAGAGGCTTAGTTGATGTCGGAGGGTAAAAAAGTAAGTTTGATCTTACTATTTTAACCGATGGATGACACGTGTCCCCTTTTTACTTTGGGATCTGTCCAGGGCAAATTCTCTATAAATAGGGGCTCTTTCACTTTCATTCTTCACTTTTCACTTTTCACTTTTCTTTCAGTCGTGAGAGAAGAAGCGGGTGATTTCGAGAGTTCGCCGGAGGAAAATTCTGAGTTCTTTGTGTTTGAAGGTTTTTCTCTTTCTTCAAGTAAGCCTCAGATTTATTTTCTTTTGAATTTCTTGTTTGTAGATCCAGAAAATGTCTAGTCAAGAAGATGAACATGTTTCTGGGTTAAGTAGAGATCCAACACCTGTTAGGGTCGAACCTACTTTTGATCCTTTATTCTTAGAGGTAGGAATTCCTTTGATTCCTTATCAGGAGTCAAGGGGGCCTTCTGCTAGGGAGATTTTAGCCGACAAGGCTCAGAGTCCTAAGCCTTTTGATGCTCATACGTTAAGGAGTAGGCTAAGTAGTTATGATCTCAAAATTTTAAGGGAGAGATGTGAAATTCCTCCTAGCATACATTTGAGGTTGCCTGGCGATGGTGAAGCAGCTAACATGTCTACCCTAAATGAGATAGGGGTTTACTATGACACATTTGTTAACGGGTTTAGGGTGCCAATACATCCTTTCTTCATCAGGGTGTTGAATGCATATGGTTTGGCGCCCGGCCAATTTTCTCCTCATGCTTGGCGCTTTTTATCTTTCTTTATATTCCAATGCCATAGGCTTGGTCTACGACCTAGATTGAGGGTGTTCAGGTGGTTCTTCACCGTTTGTACTATTACTAGACAAGTTGGGTGGTATTTCTTAACTCGGCGCTCCAAGGCTAAAGCCAACTTGTTTCCTCACCCTCCATCGTCAAACCATCACTGGAAAGACAGATTTCTATTTGTGAAACTTCCAAAGTCTCAAAGAAATGTCGTCAATAATATGTGGCATCCAGAATGTGATACTAGGTTGTGTAATACATTGAAAGAAAAGAATCTGAATGAAACTGACCTAGATCATATTGAGAAGCTCAAATCGGCCGAGCCTTTAGAGTCAAAGTACCCTTTAAGTAATGACCAGCTTCGTGAGTGTGGAATCATCTTTTCACTCGAGGAGGATTTGGATGAAGAAGAAGAGGGCGAGAATGATCCTGGTAATGTACTTATGCATGAGCGTCTTAATTTGTCATGGTCTGCCTTGATCTCATCATCTTTCCTTTTGCAGAAACTATGTCTTCAAAAGGTACTCGCGGAAGCGTCGGTGGCAGCCGTGTGGACTCTCCTTTTTTCAATACTCAAGGGGTATTACCAGAAATAATTCCAGACGAATTGGCATCTGTTCATGGAGTGGATGAAGGAGTCCAGGACTTGGATTTCGATGCTTTAACGGAAGAGCCTCAGCCGAAGAGATTAATGACTGAGGATATTGTTCTTGGGCTTGCGAGTAAAGACAAGGGAAAGGAGCAATCTAAAAGGAAGAGAACGGTCAAGGTTGGTACCTCATCCTCTGCTCGGTCTGATACTCCTCATAGGCCTGACTGGAATTTGTCAATCGAGGAGTCTGTTTTTAAGAGTTCCCGCACGGCTTGGGAATGGTCAAGCAAGGGGATTATTCCAATGGATCGAGTCACGCTTTCTGGCTATGATATTAGCAATACAGCCAATGGGATGGTTCAGCTGACTTCGCAGGTAAGATTTATGACGAGCATTCTTTTCCCTTCCTCTTATGAAGCTTAGTTTTTTATTTCTTGCTTTCTTCTGCAGGCGCTAGCTCAAGTGCAGATTGGGGCCGAGAAATTGATCGCTGCCGAGAAGGTATTGGATGAAGAGAGGAAACTTGTTCATGTGGAAAACAACTTTCGTCGAGAAGCAGAGAAGAAAGTGGAAGACTTGAGTAGGGCGTTGCAAAAGGTGCAACTCTCTGAAGTCTCTCTTGTGGCTCGGATTGAACGACTCGAGGCTGAGAAGAGGAATGTTGGACTGAATGCTGTTCAGAGTTTCAAGAGGTCCAAGGCCTACACTGATCAGCGTCTGCATGATTCGAAGAGAGCCTTGGTCTATGGTTATAATGCTTGCAAGAAAGATATTTTGAAAGATTATGCTGACATGGACCTGAGTATTTACGAGCATAAGTATGCTCGTGAAGTTGCTGCTGACGAGAGCAATCGAAGGGAGGTGTCTGAAGCTCGGGTGATCTCTCAGGCCCCTGCGCACCCTAGTCCTTCATCGAGTCGAAGTCTCGGGATGTCCGGTGTTGCTTCAGCAGTGGTTACGGTTCCTCAGTGTATGGAGATAAGAGCTGAGCTACCCCAGGATACTGAGAAGGACGCGTCACCTGAAGCTGCTGAGTAGGATCTTTGTTTTGTAATTGACTGAGACTTGAGATTTCTATGTAAACATTATGTTTAATGGAATTGAAGTCTCCTTTTGCAAGATTTTATCTTATATCAACTGCATTAAAATAAACCTCGGGCTATATTGAGCCGACTGAAAAGAAGATTAATACAAAAGAAATTGAAATTGGGCTTTCGCCGAAGAGAATAAAATTGGGCTTAAGCCGAAGTTTGAGCGATCATAGCCATGAGCAAGATACAAAATGTAATGTATAGGAGTAGGTGGCCCCCAATTTTGATCTTGTTCATGAATAATATCGTCGTAGAGTTCTGGCGTTCCATGTCCGGGGAATTGCTTTTCCATTCAGGTTTTCCAAATGATACGATCCTGGGCCTCCCAATTTAACCACCCTGTATGGACCTTCCCAATTTGGCGAGAGTTTTCCAACAGCATCACGTGGAAATGAAGCGTCCAGTCGACGTAAAACAAGATCTCCAATACGAAAAGCACGTGGTTGGACTTTTTTATCAAAGTATTTGGCCACTCTATGCTGGTAGGCAGCAAGGCGAATGGCGGCTTGATCACGCTTTTCCTCGATGAGGTCCAGATTGCTTCGTAGGCCATTATCATTGGTATCAGGATTGTATGCCATGAGTCGAACTGATGGCAAACCGATTTCGAGAGGAATGAGAGCCTCTGTTCCAAATGCCAGACTGAATGGAGTTTCACCTGTGGCGGTGCGTGTTGTGGTATGGTACGCCCAGATAATTTTAGGTAGCTCTTCCACCCATAATCCCTTCGCCCCATCAAGTCGTTTCTTTAATCCTTGTAGGAGAGTACGATTGGTAACTTCTGTCTGTCCGTTGGTTTGTGGGTGTGCCACTGAGGTGAAACGATGTTCGACAGTCAGGTTAGCACAAAATGTGCGAAATGTTGCGTTGTCGAACTGTTTTCCGTTATCAGTGACGAGTACACGTGGTATGCCAAAACGACAGATGACTGCGCGCCAGAAGAATTCCTCGCATTTCTTTTCTGTGATTGTAGCTAATGCCTCAGCTTCAACCCATTTGGTGAAGTAATCAATTGTAACAATCACGAACTTACGCTGTGCGGAGGCAGGGGGAAAAGGGCCTAATATGTCCATTCCCCACATTGCGAAAGGTATTGGGCTTTTCATCATGTTTAGAGGAGTGGGCGCTTGTTTGGGAATAGAGGCAAAGCGCTGACATGCATCACATTTCTTTGTATATTCCAAGGCGTCATGCTGCATGGTTGGCCAATAGTATCCTTGTCGAAGGACTTTATGAGCCAAAGCTCGTCCTCCAAGGTGTTGGCCACAAATACCTTCATGTACTTCACGAAGAGCATAATCTGCCTCCTCTGGGGTGAGGCACCGAAGGTAGGGGAGAGTGAACGATCGCTTGTAAAGTGCATCTTCCACTACCGCATAGCGAGCTGAGCGTGAAATGATCTTTCTGGCATCTTTAGAGTTAATAGGCAGGGTACCTTTCAGAAGGTAATCCTTTATGGGATCAATCCAGGATGGTTCCTGCTCAATCTGCAAAGTTTCACGCCCAATGATGCTTGGTTCACGTAGTAGTTCCAAGTGGACCGTGCGACCAAATCCTGATGGGTCAAGGGAAGCCAGACGGGAGAGTGCATCAGCTGATACATTGTCTACTCGGCTGATGTGAGTAATGCGGAACTGCACAAAAGATGTTGCGAGTTCTTTTGCCTTATGAAGATAATCGGCCATCTTCGGATCACGGGCTTCATATTCACCAGACAGCTGTTTTACAACAAGCTGAGAGTCACTGTGAGCATGGAGGGTTTGCGCTTTCATTGCATGAGCCAGGTGCATTCCTGCTATCAAAGCCTCATACTCGGCTTCGTTGTTAGATGCCTGAAAATTAAAACGAAGGGCATATTCGACAACGAGCCCTTCTGGCCCTTTGAGGATAAGTCCTGCTCCACTGCCCATGGTATTTGACGACCCATCGACGTAAAGCGTCCATGCAAATATTTCTGGTTGGGTGACGTGTGGTTCGGCTTCATCAATTGGAAGGGTGCATTCAACAACGAAATCAGCCAACGCTTGACCTTTAATAGAAGGACGAGGCTTGTATTGTATGTCGAACTCTCCCAATTCAACCGACCAAGGAACCAGACGACCAGATAAGTCAGGTTTGTGTAGTATCCGCCTGAGTGGCTTGTCGGTGAGCACTGTTATCGTATGTGATTGAAAGTACGGACGGAGCTTTCTCGCGGCTATGAGAAGGGAAAAGGCGAGCTTTTCTGCAGTGGGATAGCGCAATTCGGCGCCTTGAAGCACTTTGCTGACATAATATATAGGGAATTGTTTGCCATCCTCTTCTCGGATGAGTACCGCGCTGACGGCAAAATCAGTTACCGCTAGATAGATGAAGAGCATTTCTCCTTCAATTGGCTTGGAGAGGAGAGGCGGGGATGCCAAGTATTCTTTCAATGCCTCGAATGATGTTTGGCATTCAGCTGTCCACTCGAAATTTTTGATGTTCTTGAGGGCAGTAAAGAATGGGAGGCAACGCTCAGCCGATCTGGAAAGGAAACGGTTTAGGGCGGCAATACGACCCGTCAGTACTTGGATTTCCTTTATTCTTCGTGGTGCTGCCATATCTTGAATGGCGCTGATCTTCTCTGGATTAGCTTCTATACCCCTGTGAGAAACCATGAAGCCCAGAAACTTTCCAGAGGATACTCCAAAAGCACACTTTGCTGGGTTGAGGCGCATATGATATTTGCGTAGTATAGCAAAGCATTCTTCCAAATCTGAGATGTGGTCTGTTGCTCGCAAGCTCTTGACGAGCATGTCATCTACGTACACCTCCATATTCTTGCCCACCAAAGGTTGGAAAATTTTGTCAACCAGTCGCTGGTAAGTAGCACCAGCGTTCTTCAATCCAAATGGCATGAAAAAAAAAAAAAAGAGGCCTTGATCCGTGATGAAGGCCGTTTTGCCCACATCTTCTTCCTGCATTCGGATTTGGTTGTATCCGGAGAAGGCATCCATGAAACTCAAGAGTTCATGTCCGGATGTGGCGTCGATTAGAGTGTCGATGCGCGGCAAAGGATAGCTATCTTTGGGACAGGCCTTGTTTAAATCCGTGTAATCGATGCAGATGCGCCATTTGCCAGTGCCTGCCTTGGGTACCATAACCACATTGGCTATCCATTCTGGATAGTCAATTTCTGTGATGAAGTCGGCCATCAGGAGCTTGTCTACCTCTTGTTTGATGATGGCCTGCCTTTCTGGAGCGAATGGGCGTTTCTTTTGTCGGACCGGTTTGTGCTTAGGATCAACCGAGAGACGATGGGTGATCACAGAAGGATCAATCCCCGGCATATCCGCTGCGCTCCATGCGAAGACGTCTGCATTAGAGCGAAGAAAAGCGGTCAGCTGATCCCGGATGATGGGATCTAAGGTAGAACCTATTCGCAATAGACGTTCATTGTCTCCGTCTTTCAGTGGTATGGATACCAGCTTTTCAATAGGGGTGGCGCGCTTCATCATTTGTTCATTACGCTGGTCGTCGATGTTGAACGTCTCTACTTTGCACGATGCTATATAGCATTTGCGGGCCGTCGCTTGATCTCCTTTCACTACACCAACTCCTTGTGGCGTGGGGAATTTCATCGCGAGGTGGTAAGTGCTAGCAACGGCTCGCAATTTATTTAGACCTGTTCGGCCTAAAATCCCATTATACGATGATTTGATGTTGACCACAAGAAAGTCGATGGTTTGAACACTCTGAAGAGGTGCAGTTCCCGCAACGACCGTAAGTGGAATGATTCCTTCGACTGGGGCAGATGCTCCGGTAAAGCCATAGAGAGGTGAAGAGATGGGTTTTACTCTTTCTTTGGAGATTCCCATCTGTAGGAAGGCTTCCTCGAAGATAATATCTGCTGAGCTGCCAGTATCGACTAGGATACGTTTGATACTGTACGCATCCACTTGCAAAGTGATGACAAGAGCATCATCGTGGGGACAAATTACTCCTCCTAGATCAGAATCAGTAAATTCTAATGATGATGAAGCTTTTGACCGTTTTGCAGGACCTTGGGTTAAATTAACCTGTCGGGCGTAGGCTTTACGGGAAGAATTGGTTAATCCTCCTGCATTTGGCCCTCCAGAAATGGTGTTGATCACAGGAGGATCCCTCGGCGGAGCTTCGTCTGGCCTTCTTTGGTTTCCTCTCTGTCCTTGTCGGTTATTTGCTTTGACAAATTGCTTGAGATGCCCTTTACTGATGAGATTCTCGATCTCGCGCTGGAGGATCTTGCACTCTTCTGTCGTATGACCATGATCTTTATGGAAGTGGCAGTACAACTTGTCATCTCGTTTGTCAGCCGACAGTCTCATAGGTTTGGGCCATTTGAGAATGTTTTGCCCTTTGACTTGATGAAGAATATGCTCTCGAGAGGCAGTGAGAGGCGTAAAGGGCCTGATCGTCGTGATCCGAGGTCGTTTTAACTCGTTATCCGGATCGCGATTCTCAGTTCTATCTCGCCGCTTCTGGTTTGAACTTGGCTCTTCCTGAGGGTGCGTCGAGTCTTCCTCAGCTCGGAGGTATTTTTCTACTCTGTCTAGAAGATCCGTCATATTCTCCGGCGGCCTTTTGTTTAGCGAAAAACGCAAGGGTGTTCCTGGCCGTACTCCTCTGGCCATTGCCGCAAAGGTTACTCCTGAATCGAGGTGATCGATAAGGAGTTTTTCTGCGTTAAAGCGCGCATAATAGGACTTCAGGGATTCTTTAGGCCCTTGTACTATTCGGAAGAGTGCAGAAGAATTTTTCCTCTGGATCCGACTTGTTAGGAAATTTCCACGGAAAGATTCAGCCAACTGCGCCCAACAGGATATGGAGCGGGGTGATAAATGCTGGAACCAGGCGTGTGCGGCTCCCTTTAGTGTAACAGGAAAAGCTCGGCACATGATTTGATCCGGGACAAGGTGCAAGTTCATACATGATGAAAAGCGAGCCAAGTGCTCCATTGGATCTCCTGTGCCGTCATATGCATCGCACTGGGGCATTTTGAAATGTGTTGGAGTCGGAAAGAACTCGATCTCTTCCGTAAATGGACGTCCAACTATAACGGGTGCATGCGTGTAGGATTCAGGTCGATGCTCTTTAGAGCGGAGAAGTACCGTCCTTCGGGTAGAAGGAGCTTCATGATAGTTTGTCTCCGTTCGCCGAGATGTCTCCCTCGTAGTATGGACGTTATGAGAGTCGTCTTGTCTCCTATGCCGAGGATTGCGCCGCTCATCATCTGACTGTTCATCATCAATGTGAATGAAATGCTGATTCGGGTTGTGTGTGTGCATAGCTGCATTTTCGTGTCTCCCGAAATTACGATCCGGTTGTTTGTGCGGGTCTGAACGTGGTTCAGATCGTTGTTCAATTGCCGCTTGTAAGTTCTCAATAGATCTTTGCATTGAAGAGATGACAGCCAAAAGATCAACTTGTGCGTTCCCGATGGCGGGTGTCGTGCAAGTGGCAACTGTCGGTGTTTCTACGAGAGTTGGAAGTCTTGACGGGCCAGCGGCTGGTAAAGGTGACGGGGGAACAACTATGAGGTTTACCGGAGGTGAGATTGGCAACGTGTTGGACGTTGGAGTAGTGGCAATCCCCTTACCACGATCAGGACGCAGTTGAGAAGTGGTTCCTCCGAGAATTAAATTTCGGATTTCAGAAGAAGATGACGAGCTAGAAGCAAGTGCACCGTCTTGATTTACGGGAGGAGGGTTTGGATTTGTAGCCATCGTCTATTCACAAGATCGGTCCCACGGATGGCGCCAAAATGTTGCTGATGAAATCTGGGACGCAACTTGACTTCCTTGTGAATAGACCTGCACACCACAGTCAACACCGGTGATTCGCCGGAAGAGTTTCCGGCGAGGAAAGCTCCGATGCTTAAGTCAGAAATCTGTCTTAAGAAGAGATTAGTTCTCGGTTTTGTGTCTTACCTTTTCTCTTCCCTTCCCTTTCTTTATATAGCATTTTATTTATGAGGGGGGTTACTCAACTAAATGATCCATTAGATTTGAATGGACAGTTTTAGTACAATTCAATGGGGAGTTACCAGACTTTTAAGAGTTTACAACGGCTCTTTCTATTCTGATGAATAGTTTGACTGCTCTTTGGATGAAGACACGTGTCTTCATCCTAAGCCATGGTTTATTTCCCATATCACCTTGCTTACATAGTTGGTTTGTACATAATGCGTCTCACTGTATGTAGACTTTATTGGTATCTCAGAAATACTCGTACCTTTAAGGTTTGACTTTTCCAATTTTAGGAATTAATCACGTAATTGTAGGAAGAGGAAGTCCTTAGCTGGGTTCTTTATCAAGCAATCTGTTACAGTAGAGAATGTACTCCTAACACATTCTAAGAATTACTCACGTAAATATTGTAGGAGGAGGAAGTCCTTAGCTGGGTTCTTTATTAAGCAATATGTTCTAGTAGAGAATGAGTGAATCGTTTGACCAAAAAGAGTTAGAGGATGAGTATAGTCGTGAGTGAGCGAATGACTTATTTTGTCTTTAGCTATTACTTGTATCGAAATGGTGCCTCATGCATGTACTCATACTCAAGCAGCCGTTGTTGAAGTTCATAGAACTTCAATGCTACCTCCTAGAATATAGCAGTGGGCAAGGGGTGTGTGTTTATTCAAGTAATGTTTGTGCAAAACAGCTTGTCCCACATAAATGAGAGAAAAAAACTTAATGGATTTATTTGTACTATATATGAAAGCACAGATATGGAGTTAAATAGCTAATTTTTTTTTTTCCTTTTAAGATTCCCTTTGTTGAATTTAAAAGTATGTTTTAAATAGAGGGTATTTTCGACTTTCACTTTAATATTTAAGCATGTTTTCTTAAAAAATATTCAGTTCATAAAACTCATTAAGCCTCTTTTTTGAAAATACTCTTCTTGCATTTTAGGATTTGTGCATATGAAGCATATTTTTTACTTTTAAATTTTCTGTAAAACAATCAAGTCTACTAGCATTAGATACTCTATTTTCTCCATCAAAGTCGATAAGAAAACAACTAGGCATATACTTACTTTTTACGGGTGCGTAATTATGGTATTCTTTAATCCTAAACAAGCTAGATTGAATAATTTTGTGGTAAGTTTCTATGCTTCTTTCTTCTTTTCTTTTATAGAGGTTTTTGATATACACGTAATCAACTTAAATAAAACCAAGTCACTTTGAGCTTGAGAATGAGTACTGATTTTTCAGCAAATTGTTTCAAGAATAATTTTCTTGATATAGTTTAAAATTTAGTAAGTTCGAATTGACAAATTAGAATAAAATTTCAAGTGCAATAACTTTATCAACTAAAAAAACTTAAGGACACACACTAGCATGCGTCTATCTTTTGAATAAACAAACACCATAAACATGGCCATCACAAACTTAAATATCAAGGAATGCTTATATGTTAATGAGATTTCTTTTATCAATCGTTTATATATACTAGTATAGAGCACATGTGTTGCACGTGGATATAGTCGAGATTAATGTTTGATGTGATATTATTATCTTTTTTTGGATCAAAATAATGTAATTCAATTATATTCTTATTTTCTTTTGTGACTTGTTTTAGAAAAAATGAATATTTAATGTTCGCAATTATAATCAGTTCAATGTTTGGAAATATTCTTTGTAGATTTCTGGATTGAAGAAATGTTTGATGGTACTGCTAAAAATAAAAACAAATAGAGAAATTAAAAGAATGAATCTACGTCTTTATTTTTGTAATCTGTTAAATTAGTTTATGGTTAAGATTTGTAATTTTCAAGCCCAGATGCTTTGTATTTTATCAATAAGAAATACAAAACACCCGGTCTTCAACTGCAATAACCAAACATATTTTCAGTTCAAATTGACACCATATTTAAGCCATATTTTTATGCATATTTAACCATTTTTTGTTTTTGTTTTTGTTTTTCCAACATTTTTTGTTTCCTAATTGGTTTTTCGCGTATTTCAGTTCTTTATTTTGTTTTTGTTTTTCTGTTTTTCAATTCGTTAATTGTTTGCTAACCTAAAAATGCAAGAAAACAAATTACAGTTCTCATTAATCAGTTCAATATCTAATGTTTATTTTATTTTAACCAAATTAAAAAGAGAATTGTAAAGGAATTTCTTTGTTCAGTTTTTCTTTCTCATCACACTTTTCATTTTCGAATGTATAGAATAGATTTATTACCAATGTTCTTTTAGTTTCATCAAAATTTAAAAGGGGAATAATAAAAGAAGGGTAAGAATGTAATTGACGTAATTAACAGAGGCCATAATAGTCCAAAAATGATTTACAACATTTATACTTTTATAGGTAGTACACACACACACACAGACAAATATATTTTTCTCAACCACACATTTGTTTCCCAGTGTAAATGTAGGTTTAGATTAAATTTATGACATAATGTTCATTAACGCATTACAACAAAATTAATTAGAGGAGGATAAGGTCGTCATTGAAATAACTAACGGAGGGCAAAATCGAAAATGATTACAAAATTAGTAATTAATAATAGTATTTATGAAAGGGTAGGATAATAATATTTATTAAAGGGTAGAATTGTTATTAGAGTGATTAACGAAGGGCAAAATTTGAATAAAATGATTTACAAGATTCATACTTTTATAGGTAGTATAGAATCAAACATATTCATCAGTCTGACTACTTTGGTACTAATAACACCTGCACGATTATCAAAATAAATATGACGATAGCTAGAATTAGCTCAGAACCTATAATGTTTGTTCACATTTCCAAAACCTTTTAACAATTTTAATTACTTTAATGATAGCAATACCAATAACACTGGTAATATATATATATATATATATATATATATATATATAGTGAAAAGAGGAGAGATAGAGTCTGCTGGGATTTGAAAGAAGAACTGCCCCGTCTAACTGCTAAAAAGAGTAGCGGTTAGGGCCCCACAGTGACCGCTACTCTTTGTGGCGGTTAGAGTGGGCCCTAACTGCTACTCTTTGTGCCTGTTAGTGGATTTTGTGCTGCGCGAGGAGCATTTTTTGCACTTTTTCAGTGGGCCCTAACCTCTGCTAAGAGTGGGGGTTAGCAACTTTTCAGCAAAAAAAAGTTAAATTTGGACCATCCACGAGTACACGTGGACGACCAGATATGTGGTGGAGAAATTATGATTCAATCATTTGCTATTTAGTTTTTTAGTTACAAACGCTGAAGTTATATGTCATTGACTAATTTATACGTGTGTTTAAATAAGAACTGTAGCGTGTTTGAGGTCCTAGCCATATAATTCTTCTTGCTTATAAAGTTGAACATGCTTTCTAAAATTTGAATGTGCATGTATGATTTCTATAATGTTGTCTTAAAGCAAAGCATATTGCTGTTTGGCCTTAACGGGGGGAAGTTATAAAGGGAAGCTCGCTTTACTTTGTGCTTTCCCAATTCACTTGCTTCTTGGGTTGGGTTCTTAACATCTTTCACAGAAAATCCGTCTATTGATTATCAGGATGGCGGCTAGGGTCTCTTTGGGGCCTTTCCTTGCCAGAAAATAGGCGAGTCAGAAAGAAAGTGTCTAGTCAGTAATGCCCGCTACTGAAAAGAGAAAGAATCTCACATAGGATCGGATACTTGCAGGTAACTGAAAGAACGATCCAAAAAAGAGTTAATTTTTGTTGACTTTTCCAACTGCCTCTAGCTGTAGCTCGTACTCGATTATACGAAGTACAAGAAGGATCTAATAGAGCGATCATCCTCCAGACTAATCTTTTGATTATATGCTTACTTAAATTCTGTTCCTAACCTATTCTGGTCGCACCTGAAGGCCCACTGGGGTCCCATTTTCCGTGACACTTCCGCACAAGCAATAGTCATTTTCAACGCTCACAACCGGTCAAAGCATACACGCTCAAGTCACGTACGCTTCTCACTTTCGTTACGTTATTTCATCACTAAGAAGCTCATTTTCGCGCAAAGCCTCATGACACTTCGACCGTCGCGCTTCGCATGTCGCCCATCGACGCACCATGGCACTTGCCCAAGGAAGTTGGCATTGGCCTTCCCCTTGGGGTTGGCCTCAGGCTTGGCCTTCCCTATGGGGTCGGCCTCGGCCTCGGCCTCCCCTTGGGGGTCGGCCTCGGCCTTCCCTTGGGGTTGGCCTTGGCCTCCCCCTAAAGGTTGGCCTTGTCCTCCCCCTAAGGGTTGGCCTTAGACTTCCCCTATGGGTTGGCCTTTGGTCTCCATACTTAACACCTTAACTTCTCTTCAAGGGACCATACATAACTCCGCGACCCCGTCGCCCGAACAAAACTCCACGACCACGTCGCCCGGACACAACTCTGCGACCCCGTCGCCGGCGTCCGGGCGTCGCACTTCAACACTTCGCCGCGCCGCTGATACAGCCGTGCTCCCAGACTCTCTGTCACACTACCGTGCCCCCGACACCTTACTCACTCCATCGCGGCCATGCGCTACAATCATGTTACATGCCCCCCCCCCGGGCGCCACACTCATTCGCCACACCATGCGCACCTTGCCTTGGTCGTGGAACCTGCTTCGACCCACTCTTCGGAGTGTGCAACATCCTGTGGGGATAGGCGACTCCTCCGGGACACTATCTCCGCCAGGGAGCTCTTCAACTCCCTTTTCGCCAGGTAGACGGCTCCTCCGGGATGCTACCTCGGCCAGTCGGGTAGACGCCTCCTCCGGTATGTTACCTTGACCCGCTCCGAGTGCTCCGGCACAAGGACTCACCCGCAGGGATAGGCGACTCCTCCGGGACACTATCTCCACCAGGGAGCTCTTCAACTCCCCTTCCGCCAGGTAGACGGCTCCTCCGGGATGCTACCTCGGCCAGTCGGGTAGACGGCTCCTCCGGGATGCTACCTTGATGCGCTCCGAGTGCTCCGGCACAAGGACTCACCCGCGGGGATAGGCGACTCCTCCGGGATACTATCTCCGCCAGGGAGCTCTTCAACTCCCCTTCCGCCAGGTAGACGGCTCCTCCGGGATGCTACCTTGACGTGCTCTGAGTGCTCCGGCACAAGGACTCACCCGCGGGGATAGGCAACTCCTCCGGGACACTATCTTTGCCAGGGAACTCCAAGTGCTCCGGCACGAAGACTCCCCTATGCCAGGTAGACGGCTGCTTCGGGATGCTACCTTGGCCGGCCAGGTAGACGGCTCCTCCGGGATGCTACTTCGGCCTGCGAAATAGGTGACTCCTCCGGGACACTATCTCCGCCAGGGTGCCTGTGTGACTGGCCTACATGCTCCGGCACTCGGGGCTTGCGTTGGCACCCCTAGGGACTATGACCCCCGGGTCACTCCGAGACGGGAGAAGGTCTTCAGAGGGCATCGCGCCTCGTTCACTTGGCAGTTGGGCGTCGGGTCTTCCCCACCGCTGCCAGGCTTGTGGGACTCTGCAAGGGCTTGGATTGGAGGCTAGATCAAGGGGTTCTCTGGCCACACCGACGCTGTGGGAGCCAGTCTTTCCAGACAGACAGAGCGACGTTGTGCGGGGCAGGCCGGTTGAATATGTGATTCGACAGTCAGTGGAGCACCGGCACTCGTGGACCCCCTAGTGACGTGTCACTCCCGGGGAGCGCCACGTGTCAGTTAATGACATCATCATCTCAATCTCTATAAATAGAGGTCTTGAGAATTCATTTGAAAAAAACATTGAAGGTTGGACATTTTCAGAACATTTTCACTTTCTCACTCTAGAATCCTAGAGAGAGAAACATACAGGACCTTGACTCTGGACCTAAGCATCGGACTGTGACTGTCATCGTGTATTTATCCTGCGCTATCGCCCTCACAGCACTGGCACCTTCGAGCTCTGTCTGGGAAACCTTGGTCTCTGCCCTTGTTCCGCCCTTGTTCTGTCTCACATCAACATACTTGGCATCTGACTCGGTCTGCAGCCTTTGTGGCACCTCCACGTAGGTACGAACCCCCTTCCCTTGGCATCATTTTGGCGACTCCACTGGGGAGGTGAGCATCGTATTGCAGTCTACCTATCTTCCACACTCAGTCTCCATGCCTATACAACAAAGAGTTACGAGGGCTACCAGCCAAGGCCTCATCCGCACCGTCCAAGGTGAACATCATCTCGACGATCAAGAAGAGACCAGCCACAACTAACTCCAGCCTCTACCCGGGATGGATGCACCCGATGTGGCCGCAATCGTCAACGCCATAATCCAACACTTTACTCCTACCATCACCGAGCTCCAAGACTCTCAATCTTCTCTCATGGCTGTCATCCTAGAAATGCAAAAATCAATCCAAGTCTTGACTTCACAATCACCGACTTCCCGAAGCCTTAGAGCTCTGCACCCTGTGCCCATTACTCACCCCATGTCATCCCAAGCTCCAGGTTTGGCCCCTCCTGCTCATATCCAACCTTCAGGGCCTGGGCTAGTTTTGGACACTGCTCAGGTCCCAGTGTCGCGACCACCGCTGCCTTGGTCCTCCGAGCCCTCGACAGTAGGACTTGCGGCACCTCAGCCCCCGGCGCCACGCCTTACCCTTACTCGAAGCACTTCGGAGACTCACGAATCAATTGAGATGGAGCCTAACCCGAACATAACCAGCCGAAACCTAAACACAAGTCATTCCCACGGCTTACTCCAGTCGACCTTTCCTGATGACCGGCCTCCAGCAGCTGACACTACCCATATGCAAACCGTGCCCCAACAAGTTGCTCACCACCACAAACTCCTCTCTACCATCGTCATCCCCTCAATGCCTCAGGTTGCACCGTCTGGGAGCTCTGGTGCTCGGATCATCACGACAGGGCACAACCCTCACATGCGTTGTACGTCACCAAGCATGACCTTGATGCCCTCATTCACCGCCTCAAGCAGTCATCCTTACCCCACTCCCCCTCTAAGCTGTCAGGTCATGCTCCCTACTCTGGCAGCCTCGCTACCAAGCCATACCCTGTCAAGTACAAGCAACCATCCTTCACCTTGTTCAATGGCAAAGAGGGCAACGCCCGCGAGCACCTCACCCATTTTGCTGGCTCTCTAGAGCACTACGGGGAGGACGACACTTTGAAGCTTCGAGAATTTCACAAGTCCCTGATTGGTCTCGCCTACTCTTAGTATCATCAGATTCCCGACAGTACTATCCACTCTTGGTCCGACATGGTACAGCTCTTCCTTGACAAGTTTCACTATGAGACAGAACGTGTGACCATCGTTGACATTGCCGGGATCCGCTAGAATCCCGGGGAAGACCTCAACACCTATGTTACGCGATTTCATCACAAGTGCTTGGAGTGCACTGACTTCAGCAAAGATGAAGCCCTTGTACCCATTTGCATCAAGAACATGAAGGACACCTACAGGGTCTACCTTGAAAACCTCCAGCTTCGGTCTTGGGGACATCTCAAGGAAGCTGCACGGCGCACTGATGACTCGGTCGGTCCGTCAAAGACCCCAAAGCCCCAAAGCCCCAACCTCATATTGCCTTGGCCGCGACGATGGAAGTAGCCAGTAACAACGACAACAACCGCAAGCGTCAGTCCCAAGGAAAGGACGGGCGCCCTGACAAGAGAGGGCAGCCAATGCCTGCCCCGGAATACCCGTGTGACTTGAAGACTGTTAGAACTCTCCTCGAGGCATCGATCGACGACAATGCCATAACCTTGCCCAATGTCGACACTGAACCTACCCCGGAAGACTTAGCCCGTCACAACTACTGCCCCTATCATCGGAAGGTCAGTCACGGCCTCAACTGGTACAGGGGCCTCAAGTTTGTCTTCGCCGACAAGATTGTGTCTAGAGAGCTCAAACTCTAAGTACGGGACATATGACCCACCCGACCAAGCCTTGGCATGCCTTAGTGCATTTTCCTCGGCACCCTTGTTTGAGCTCAACACTTAGAAAAATTTTGACAAATTTTTTTTTTCACCCCTCCATTCTATGCTCCTTCCAACACTCGGGAAAGCTTCTCAACACTTAAAAAAAATTTCAAAAATTTTCTCACTCCCTTCGGCCTCCTCCCTCTCACCTTGCCTGTTCGTGGTCGAGCACTACCCCTTACCCTCATTCTATACTTAGAAAATTTTTCAAGTTTTTCATCTTCCCCACTACTCCCAGCATACATGCTCTCATCACTCTCCCTCTCACATTTTCGTCTCCTCCCTCACCATCCAACACCCCATCACCCTTTCCCCACTTCATACACAACTTCTCTCTCTTTCTTACGAAAAAAAAAAGTTTCATTCTTCTCCCATCCCACTCCTCTCTTTCTCTCCATATACATTGTGAAAATTTTCTTGGGGGCTCCCTCCTTAGGGTTGCCAAAAAAAAATTTATTATTATTATTTTATTTGAATTTCAAATTTCAAATGAAACTGGGCAGAACCCTACCCGTGCGCTCGGACCCGCGCCCCATTTTCTCTCTCAGTCTCATGCCCAACTGCCCGACCTGTAATCCGACCCACCGACCCGTTTTACCCAAAAAACCCTAATTCCCCAAACCTATTTTTTTTTCTCTCCTTCTCCTTCTTCGCCCCGCCCAACCTTGCGCCGCCTTCTACCTCGGCCTCGCCCTCCACGGCCCATCTCCTTCACCGCCGGTGACCTCCCATCTCGTCCCCACCTCTTTCTTATTTTCCCCCCACCCCTCCCCCCTTCCCTTCTCCCACCCGCGACACCCCGCCGCCGCCGCCGCCCCCCTTCTTCCCCTTCCCTTCCCTTTTTCCTCCATGGCCGACCCAAGCTCGGCCTCGGCCATCTCCATTCCCCATTCTTCCCCTCCCCCCTCGTCCTCAGCCACCCCCCCTCTCCCCCCTCGGCCTCAGCCTCCCCAACCCCTCCCCTAGGCCGACCCCCATCCCTCTATCCCTCTCTTCTTCCCCCGCAAGCCCGCGGCCATCGCTCGGCCTCGCACCGCTTCCTCTTCACCTTCTTCCCACTTCCCCTCTCCCCAAGCTCGGCCTCGGCCACCCCTCCCTCTCCCCCCTGGGCCTCGGCCTCCCCATCCCCTCCCCTAGGCCGACCCCCTTCCCTCTCTTCCCTTCCCCCACACCGCAACCCCGCGCCCACACCTCGGCCTCGGCCACCCGCGGTACTCCACCACCGCCGTGCCTTATTCTCATTTCTTCTTTCCCCATCTCCTTTTTTTGGCCAACTTTACCCATGTCGAGGCCGACCCTCCTTCCCCGCCGAGGCCGACCCTCACACTACCGCCAAGGCCGACGCCGCCCCCTCCCCCTCCCCCTCTTCGACCTTCGGCCTTCATCCTCTTCCCCCTTCCTTCACCTTCGACCACCATCAAGGCCACCCATTTTGGCTTTCCCAAAGCCATGGCCATCACCTTCAAGAACCTCTCCATCTATTCTTTCCCTTCATCACCTTCGGCCTGCACACATTCACCCAACGGCCGACAACCATCACAAACCATCATCCTCACAAGCATGCACAAAAAAAAAACTCATCATGACGACCAACGAGCGCCTCGCGTCCAACCTTTCACTTCCGTCACAACACCCAAGTCCACCCCACCACCTTCGACCTTCCCAGCTTCACATCATGGCCGACATCCAAGGCCGGTACTTCAAAAAAAAAAATTACAACATTGACCGCCTTGCCCTTCCCGCGCCCGTCGTGGACTGCCCCCGCATCGTGACTCCCGATCGCGCCTTCATCGCGCCCCTACACATTTCATACTTTTTTACACTTAGAAATTTTTTTTCAAATTTGATCACGTCCCATGTGACGACGTCCTCCGACATCAACATCCATGGTAGGTGGTGCGCGAGGTAGCTCGAACCACTTATTCCTACTCTTTGTTCGACGCTTGTCGTCCGTCGCCCGGGCGCTGTCTCCGCGACGCTTGTCGCCCATCGCCCGGGTGACGTCTCCGCGACACTCGTCGTCTGTTGCCCGAGCGCCGTTTACATGCTCGCGCCCCTGTGCCCTATCATCGTGCCTTTGTCTCAACCCTAAGCTTTCCAAGCTTTCGTAGGTGGTGCACGAGGTGGCTCGAGCCACCTACTCATCATCATCATCATGCATTGACGACCTCAACAACTCGCCGGCAAACAACATCAACATCTTGCTGAGTGCTTATCCGTGCGGTGCCTGCTCGGGTTGCCCTTCCGCGCACACCACACGTAGGGGGTTTATGTTCCCAACCTATTCTGGTCGCACCCAAAGGCCCACTGGGGTCCTATTTTCCGTGACACATCCGCACAAGCAACAGTCATTTTCAACGCTCACAACCGGTCAAAGCATGCACGCTCAACTCACGTGCACTTCTCACTTTCGTTACGTTACTTCGTCACTAAGAAGCTCATTTTCGCGCAAAGCCTCATGACACTTTGACTGTTGCACTTCGCATGTCGCCCATCGGCACACCATGGCACTTGCCCAAGGAAGTTAGCCTTGGCCTTCCCCTTGGGGTCGGCCTCGACCTTGGCCTTCCCTATGGGGTTGGCCTCGGCCTCGGCCTCCCCTTGGGGTTGGCCTTGGCCTCCCCCTAAGGGTTGGCCTTGGACTTCCCCTATGGGTTGGCCTTTGGTCTCCATACTTAACACATTCACTTCTCTTCAAAGGACCATACATAACTCCGCGACCCCCTCGCCCAGACAATACTCCGCGACCACGTCGCCCGGACACAACTCCACGACCACGTCGCCCGGACACAACTCTGTGACCCCGTCGCCCGGACACAACTCCACGACCACGTCGCCCGGACACAACTCTGTGACCCCGTCGCCCGGACACAACTCCGCGATCCCGTCACCTGGACATAACACCGCGACCCCGTCGCTGGCGTCCGGGCGTCGCACTTCAACACTCCGTCGCGCCGCTGATACAGCCGTGCCCCAGGCTCTCTGTCACACTACCGTGCCCCCGACACTTACTCACTCCGTCGCGCCCATGCTCCACAATCATGTTACATGCCCCCCGGGCACCACACTCATTCGCCACACCATGCGCACCTTACCTTGGTCGTGGAACATGCTTCGACCCACTCTCCGGAGTGTGCAACATCCTGCGGGGATAGGAGGCTCCTCCGGGACACTATCTCCTCCAAGGAGCTCTTCAACTCCCCTTCCGCCAGGTAGACGGCTCCTCCGGGATGCTACCTTGACGCGCTCCGAGTGCTCCGGCACAAGGACTCACCCACGGGGATAGGCGACTCCTCCGAGACACTATCTTCGCCAGGGAGCTCTTCAACTCCCCTTCTGCCAGGTAGACGGCTCCTCTGGGATACTACCTCGGCCAGTCGGGTAGACGGATCCTCCGGGATGCTACCTTGACGTGCTTCGAGTGCTCCGGCACAAGGACTCACCCGCGGGGATAGGTGACTCATCCGGGACACTATCTATGCCAGGGAACTCCAAGTGCTCCGGCACGAAGACTCCCCTTCTGCCAGGTAGACGGCTCCTCCGGGATGCTACCTTGGCCGGCCAGGTAGACGGCTCATCCGGGATGCTACCTCGGCCTGCGGAATAGGCGACTCCTCCGGGACACTATCTCCGCCAGGATGCCTGCGTGACTGGCCTACGTGCTTTGGCACTGGGGGCTTGCGTTGGCACCCCTAGGGACTATGACCCCCGTGTCACTCCGAGACGGGAGCAGGTCTTCGGAGGGCATCGCGCCTAGTTCACCTGGCAGTTGGGCGTTGGGTCTTCCCCACCGCTGTCAGGCCTGTGGGACTCTGCAAGGGCTTGGATTGGAGGCTAGATCAAGGGGTTCTCTGGCCACACCGACGCTGTGGGAGTCAGTCTTTCCAGACAGACAGAGCGACGTTATGCGGGGCAGGCCGGTTGAATATGCGATCTGACAGTCCGTGGAGCACCGGCACTCGTGGACCCCCTAGTGACTGTCACTCCCGAGGAGCGACACGTGTCAGTTAATGACATCATCATCTCAATCTCTATAAATAGAGGTCTTGAGGATGCGTTTGGAAAAAACATTGAAGGTTGGACATTTTCAGAACATTTTCACTTTCTCACTCTATAATCCTAGAGAGAGAAACATACATGACATATACTCTGGACCTAAGCATCGGACTGTGACTGTCGTCGTGTATTCATTCTGCGCTATCGCCCTCGCAGCACTGCCACCCTCGAGCTCTGTCTGGGAAGCCCTTGGTCTCTGCCCTTGTTCCACCCTTGATGTGTCTCACGTCAACATACTTGGCATCTGACTCGGACTGCAGCCTTTGTGACACCTCCACGTAGGTACGAACCTCATTTCCTTGGCATCAAATTCTCATCACGCATTCAGTTGAATATCATTTTTATACCAACTTCTTCTAATTTGAAGAGGATAACTAACTAATTTACAAACCAGAGGCTGCTTTGAAAATTATCGAGATAAAACATACTCAACTGTGGATAACCAGACTTGTATAAATGGTACATATTGCAGCCAGTCCATGTCCTAAAGTACTTATTTAAATGCACCACAAGACACTAATAAAATAACCAAAATTGTTAAAGAAAATGTAGTCAAGAAATTTTTTACAGGTTATAACATAAGTAGAAAAGTTAACGAGATTAAGTAGCATATAAATATAAATATTAATTGAAAAGGGACGTTGGCAGGGGAAAAAGTATATACACCATAACATTTAGCCTATGTTAACGCTCGAAAAATACAACTATCACTATATTTAGTAGATAGAACACTTTGATATGAACTAGACGTCATTGTGCTACATAAATGTTAGTATTTCTATTTCTAATACAAGTGCAATATTTTGCTATTGACCGATAAATCAGGGAATGGGCTATTGAAAAAGTTTGGCCACTAGACTTATATAGAGAAACTTTAGATCTTTATCTCGGCAGGTTTTTGTTTCATGGCTTGCTAGATTTTTGCAGTGCATCGAGCTATTTTCCGGTATTATATGTTATATACATAATATATTTTTTTCGTAGAATAGGAGAATTGCATTAATAATTCAAAGTTACATATCCGCTCTGTTCTAGAGCTCACAAATATTATGTCACGACATTCCCGTGACTCAGTATACATGACCGCGAATGTCAACACGTAACGACAAACCTAATAAACTTATGCACATTACAATTAAGCTAACTTAGAGTACATAGTACACTTTAACTCAACTTAAAGTAATATGAAAAATCTAAAGGTTTAGGAAACTAGCAGTGTGTTTGGATGAAGAATTTCAAATTACCTTGTATTTCAAAATCCATTCATTTTGAAATGCGTTGATTTACAAATTTATGGAATTGCAAATATTGTGTTTGGGCGATTTTGTAGATTGAGTATTTCATATGTGGATTTACATTTAAAAATTTGAACCTAGATAATTTAATAGTGTATAGGTACAAACTAATAAGGGAGAGTATCTCCTTTTTTTATGAAAGAAGTTACCTAAAATAATGGAGACTCTTTTATGTGGAAGGAATTTGACAAATAACTAGTATGGACTAGTTATTTCTAAAGGAGATTTTAGCACACCAAATTTCATTTTCAAATTCCTCCTAAAATTTGGTAAATCCATCTTATTAGTATCCAAACAAGAGATTTTATATAATGTATTTCAAAATCCTCTATGAAAGTGAAATTCTTAGTTCAACCACCTCATCCAAACACACTCTAAAGGAATGAAACAGAAAAATAATAATCTACAAAGCAGACAATCGGGAACCGCATGACCCAAACGTGAGCACAATCAGTGAAGGAGGCATAACACACAACCAAAGATCTTCAACACCGTAATTTTTTTTCCTTCTACTATCACTTAACTTATCCGAACCAAATTGCCACAGTACATGGCGAAGGAACCACAAATCACACACAACAGACAACAGACCAAAAATAGACACCAAGGATTAGGGATGGCAATTTGATCCGCACCCGGCGGATATCTGATCCGCCCCGATTCGATAGGAGCGGGTCTTTTTGACTTTGACCGGGTTATGGGGCGGGTATGGTAGTTAAAATCTAAACCCGCAGCGGGTACGGGTCGGATATGGTATTTAGTCTATTCCGGTCCGCCCCGCCCCGCATATAACTTATCCTAATCTTAAATATGATACTATCATCTCAGCCGTCCATCTAGATAGATATAAAGTAGTCAGAATAACCCTAAGCCCACTATTCTCTTTCTCTTCTTCTTCTTCTCTCTCTCTCTCTCTTCATGCCGCTGCTCGGGCTACACTGACTAACTCACCAGTAGCCACTGTCGACCACTAGCAACGGTCACAACCGGCAGCGCACACCTTTCCGGTCATCATCCACAATTGCGATGGCGCCACCATGGTCGAGCGATTTACCATCAATAGTCGCAACGCGGCAGCCCATTGAAGCCTCGCCGAGCGTTGCACTGGCTTAGATATTGGCATAATCAATTAGGATGGGTCTCTTGCTATATATTATGTAAAGTGTTACCATATACTTATGATCTTCCTTCTCAACCCCTGTAATACACAGATCTAATTTATGGGAAGGAAAAAGAATTGCAGGTAGTTGATGATATGTTTTTGAGAATTGAGAGTTGATAACTGTGTAAGTATTTAATTATGTTACGAAGGATCAGATTAGAGTATAAAAGATACTTCAAATTAGTGGATGTGTTTGATTCTTGATTCTTTACCCTTTATCCTATGTTAATTTCTGAACAATTTGCTTCAGCACACTCTTTATCTTTTATGTCTTTTATTCTCTATTATTATTTGGCTATGGTTTGAATCTCAACTGAAATAGTTGCAAGCTATTACTCCGAGCAGTCCATTCTGATTCCTTATCTCTATGTTCCTATTGTCTTTGTAACTTTTTCACTATATTATTTGCACCAAGGAATGCCAGAAAAGAAAGTATCTACAAGACGGATCAACCTATATTAGGGGAAGTTAGAGCTAGACTGGTGAACAAATCATGTGTTTGACTCTTGAGTGAGCCGGGGCGGATAGGGGCGGGATCGGGCTTTCTAATTGTCCACCGAGTCGGGGATGGTATTCCCATTCCTTAACCCAGTAGCGGGGCAGGTCGGAGTCGTGTATAAGTATTACCGGGGCAGGTACGAATTTTATAAGATCCGCATCCGACCCGCCCCATTGCCATTCCTACCAAGGATGCTCAAAGCCAGAAAGAGCACTAAAACCCCAACCCCTTAGCCTGGAAACAGATTGTCCCCAAAATACACTAGTCAAATCCCCCCCCCCCCCTTAGGGCCCTAAATCCCTCTTTTTTTCCCAACATAAATCACCCCGCCCCACCCCCCGAGATCCTATCCCCCCTACCCCACCCTCCCAAGACCCCTCGGATT
>JAVXUO010000793.1:0-24389 GCA_033065855.1 Escallonia rubra
TTCTTTAATTTTCTAAAGATATACAAAACCATTAGTTTATATTTTGATTAAATTAGTCATCATAAACCAAGTAGCAGGTGGCAACCTTAAGACAATGTTTTTCTAACAATTTGACACATAACATGCCTAATTTTCAAAAATGCAAAATAGCCCCCAAAGTTCCCATATTCACAAAATGACCCCAAAACTTTTAGAAATTATCTTTTGGCCCCAAAATCATTTTAACATTTTTTACTCTACTAATTTTCAAGTATCGTTCAAAATTATCACCTTTTTTATTTTTCGAACAACAAAGAATTTTTATCGCTTAAAATTATTTCCAACGCCTCGAAAAAATGTGGGGTGTTACATAAGAAAGAGAACGATTCTAATAAAACCTAAAACTACAAAGTTAAGGAGGCTTGATTAAGAATTTCTTAGTATCTATGGTCATCTCAAACTAAGGAGAAAAAAATTAAAGCTAGAGCAAATAGAATTTGGCTGACTTACATTAGCACAAACGTAACTGGAGAATCAATCAAAGCTATTTTTGAATAATAATTAGTGGATCTTAGGGAAACTCAAAACTACAAAGTAATACTCAACAGCTTGAGGTTATCTAAAAATGCACGAACACTAGAATCAGACAAACATCAAAGAACATGCTTTTAAAGTTACTTAAAATCAAATATACAAAGATCTTGAATTAAAGTTAGTAATCAAAGGTATGAAGAACTGAATATTCAATTTCTTGTGATCAAGAACTAAATTAAGGTTCCAGAGGATAAATGAGTCCCTTGCAAATACTAAACCAATTAAGTCTTATGTAAATTAGATGTAAATCAACCAACACAAATCAAAATCGAACGAGTCCAAAAATAATTTAGGATTGAAGGATTAAACTCATACCTCTAAATTAATGTATGCCAAAAGCCCTAAAGATGATTATACCCAAAGATTAGGGTTCTAACAATCAACTTATGTTTTACGGTTTCAATAACAAACCTAAATTCGAATTTTAAACTATGTTCTTTACTTTATTTAGTCACCCTAAATTCCAAAAGTTTCTTTCTTCGAGCTCCCTTGAAGCTTCCACGAAAGTTAGTTATGTACTAGCCCAAGCTAACTATTATATTATAATATAAAAAGAGTTTCAAAACCCTTAAAGGGAATTTTTTGGAAAAGAAAAACAAATTACTAAAAAATCCAATATAACCAAAATTATGTAATCTTTTTCAAACGGGTTAAACCAATGCTAAAATAAAAAGTAGGTCATCTATATTCAAAATAGTACCCTTATTCTAGAAAGTCTAATTCACTCTAAACCCTAGACTTTATGAGTCAAATACAAAAATACCCCTAAGGTTAAAATTGGTAAGAATTATTAAAATATATCTAACACATTTTACTTTTTGAGGTCTAAACAATGCTATCAAAGGCACGCCTAGGCGCGCGCCTAAGGCGTAAGGCGCAGAGAGTGCGACTCGCCTAGCGCTATGCGCATCCCTTTAAAAAAAGCGTGCGCCTTGAGTGCCTAGGCGCCCGGGCGCAAGGCGGTGATGGAGGCGCAAAGAAAGCTAAAAAATCCTAGTCTTTGATTTTTGCATCATGTCATCGTCTCAATCATTCATTGTCTTTGATTCTTTGTTTCATAACATAATAAATCAATACATGAACCACACAAAAAAACCTAAAACCCCAAATCTCCAATCAATTGGTTCTCTTGTTATTGTTCATTGTGCTAGCGCCCTGTCACCAATTGTTGCTCTCTTTCAAGTAAATTTACTCCTTCACTTCACCATGTAGACAAAGAAGATGATATTGAGGATCGGAGGAGTCTCTACTAAACTTGGAGCCTATAATTCTCTTTTGAAGAAAGCATTGATGCCTTAGCCGTCACTAATAATGAGAATGACGTTGTCACGTTCACTTAGGATTAACTATTTCTCATTGAATTTGAAACTTTTATCTAGTGTTGAAAATTTGTTAAATTGACATGTTCTGAAATTTTTACGTGATTTTATTGGTTTAATGCACTAATATCTATTTATTTTTATTTTGTGACTCACTTCGAAAAGGCGCGCGTCTGCGGCTAGGCTCCGGGAATCTCTTGCGCTTTAGTGCTCCTGCGTTTTTAATAACTATGGGTGTAACACCCATAATGCCAAAAATCACCTTCCCCCGCAGCCCAAGCAATCCCTAGAGCCTAACTAGTATCCTCACCTTGCTACCAACCTACACAACCATTCTGTTGCATGTCTTGAATTTGGGTTGCATCTTGAATTACGGTGTGGCGGCAGTGGCCATTGCTTGCCTAATTACAGGAGAGTGGTCAACGATGAGGTAAGGTTTGAATGTGAGATACATTAAGATGATGAGGGTACATTTAAAAAGATAAAAAATTCTAGTTCGATCAAGCTAAGATAAGGGTATATAACTTTTCATGGTTGATATTGATCAACCGTTTCAATCTGTAACCGAAGTGGCTAACATATGTTCACAACCTATTCTGGACCGCACCCCGGGGCCCGCTAAGAGATCCTAGTGGCGTGACACGTCACCCATTTGGCGGTCAACATCGCTCAACAAGATTGCTCGGTCAAAGTACTCCGCGCCACGAACCACCGGACGACGATCGAAAGTGTGCTCCCCCAAGGGGGTCGGCCACCCAAGGGGGTCGGCCACCCCAAGGGGGTCGGCCACCCAAGGGGGTCGGCCACCCAAGGGGGTCGGCCACCCCAAGGGGGTCGGCCTCCATTGCCCTGCGAAGGGGGGAACTTGCCGAGTGGCACTGACTTCTCGCTCCAAACAACACTCACCCGCTATCTTCAGTAGCGCGACGCTCTGTCGCCGACTCAATCAAAGTGACGGGGCTCCGGCCCTCACGGCGGGACGGGCGCGCAACCCTAATGCCCTCGCCGGCTCAATCAAAGTGACGGGGCCCCGGCCCTCGCGGCGGGACGGGCTCGCAACCATGAAGCCCTCGCCGGCTCAATCAAACTGACGGGGCTCCGGCCCTCGCGGCGGGACGGGCTCGCAACCATGAAGCCCTCGCCGGCTCAATCAAACTGACAAGGCTCCGGCCCTCGCCGCGGGACGTGCTCGCAACCCTAATGCCCTCACCGGCACAATCAACCGGGGGCTCCGGCCCTCGCCAGCACAATCAACCGACGGGCTCCGGCCATCGCGGGCACACTCAACCGGGGGCTCCGGCCCTCGCCAGCATAATCAACCGACGGGCTCCGGCCCTCGTAGGCACAATCAACCGGAGGCTCCGGCCTTCGCAACAAGGATGGGCATACAACCCTAAGGCCATCGCTGGCATAATCACCCGACGGACTCACGGGGGGCTCCGCTCGTAGTGCTCCGGCACGAGGACCCCTCGCCACGGACTCTAAGCATAGCATGGCCGCTCATGTTACCATTGATCATCGACACCGCCAGGGCAATGAACCGCGAGTCACTCCGGGACGGGAGCAGGTCCTCGGAGGGCATCGAGCCTAGTCCGCCTGGCAGTTGGCTGCAGAGGCAACCCTCGTCGCTGTCAGGATCTCCACGCGTCTCTTGACGCATCTCGTGGGATTCAGTAAGGGCTTGGACTGGAGGCTGGGGCAACGGGCTACTCTGACCATGCTACCGCAGTGTGGTCAGTCTCCTCAGACAGGCAGAGGGACGCTGCAAAGGCAGGGCGGCACGAACTCGGGGACCGGCAATTCGACGGACAATCAAGACTGCGGGACCCCCTACGGCGACGTGTCACTCCCAGAGGACGACACGTGTCGGCTGATGACACGCGCATATTTGTGCCTATATATAGTGGATTCTGGAGCTTATTCAAGGACGGCTCTTTCATTTCAACATTTCACTTTCTCTCTAAAACTTATTCTCTCTGGATTTCTAGGGAGAGAAAGACATTTGAACTCTCGACATCGGACTCTTGACGCTGCATTCTCGACTCGGACTGTCAACCGCCGGCCCTGTTCGTCGTCACCCTGCCTGCGCGGCACTGCCAGCCATCGCGACCTGCCTGAGGAGCCTTGCTCTCAGCTCTTACGCCATCCTTGTTGTCTCCCACTTTGTCTACTTGGAAGCCAACGCAGACTGCATCCTTTGTGGCACCTCACGTGGCATGCGAACCATCTTTCCTCGACAACAACATATGAAAGCATTCAACTCAAAATTAATTGGATATAAGGGGAGAGACATAAGGCTTTATTATATATTGAAATGTCATCTATCAGTTATTGATGTGTGATTTTATACCTGATGAGAGACCGGCCCAACTGATTTTTTGAGTGGGCTTACCACCGGGAGAAATAGACTGGATGACGGTAGATGAATTAATTTAAGAATTGTCTCCTGGATCGACGAGCTGTGATATATTATGAAAGTATCCAATTCAAAACTAATTGGTATTAAGAAGAGAGACTTACAAAGATTTTATATTGAAGTATAATCTATTATTCACCTGATATGGAATTTTATACCTGATGTGAATTTTATCTCTTAACAGACCCGATAATCCAGAATACTTGAAAAGGTCATTTGTATTTAAGCCTTAGAAAAAAAGCTTAAACTTGCCCATGATACCACATGGCGACTGAACCGCAATAAAAAATAGGGTCAATTGCACTGGATGCCCCTAAGTTTGCTCGCGGTAACTCTCTGCACCACAAAATTATTTTTAGCTATCTGCCACCCCAAACTTCCATAAGTGTGGCACCGATCACCTCCAACCATATTCTGACCAAAATTCAGGCAAATGGCTGAACTCAGGAGGGTATTTTTGGAATGTCAGGTAAAAAATTGGAGATCTATGGTTTATTGTGATCAAATTGAGGAAGAAGGGTTCTAGGCTTCGTGTATGGTAGAAGTTGATGGTTGTGGTGGGATCTAGAGCAAAAATTGATGGTGTGGTGGGTTTTTGTGACGGGTTTCTGCAATGGTGGCTAAAGTGGCAGTGGTATTCCAATCAAAGGTGGCGACGACAATTGAGAGAGGAGGTCGCGGCGGGTTTTTGTGATTGGTGGAGGTCGTGGTGGTGGGCATGGAGGTGGGAGTAGGCTGCATATTGGTGGTGATGGTGTTGGTGAAGATGGAAGGTAGAAAATGAAGATGGATGTCACAGAAAAAGGGGAATTTGTAAAAAATGCCTCATTTGTTTGAGTTAAATTACTTCTCCGGTGAGGCTGTTGGCCGGAAAATTGACGGGGGGGTGATGGTCGCCAAACTTATGCAAGTTTGGGGTGTAAGGTAGCTAAAAAAAAGTTTTTGGTGCAGAGCGCTACACAGTGATAACTTGAGAGTGCCTAGCGTAATTGACCCTAAAAAATAACATGAAGGTCGAACAGAGAGGCATGGGGAAGTTAACTTTACACCAAAAAACTGAGGAACATGCCATGCATAATTAGGTACGTCTTTTGCATGAGCCGTATACAAGGACATTTGTATGCACCATGTCCATAACAATCCAGACAAAGGCATTGAGATGGAAACACAAAGCAGGAGTCTCGTGTTAGGTTATCTGTCATTCATTCCCTTCTTCCTCTCTCATAATCATTTTGCTAGGGTTTTAGCAAAACTCCATCTCCAAGAAGCCACGAAACTATTTCCTCCATCACTGTGCCCTTGGAGTTATCTATGGTTGGTCTACTGCACAGAATAATTTGGTCAGAAATGGTGGCTTCTTTGGGAAACAAAATCACATTGAACTAGCATGTCATTGCAGCTGGAATGATCTAGGGACTAGGGTGCATCAATATGGGATTAGAATCCTAAGTTTTTGATAGATATTGGTCAAAAATGAGAGATGGACATATGCTAACTATATATTGTTGTATTATAGTTGCCGCATCCTTGCCTTTGTCTACTTCCAGGAGAGAATATTAATGTAGATGAAACTATCTTTATAAACTTAACACCCAAAGCGTATCACAGAGCTCAGGCCAAAGTTATAGCTTAGTGGTAGTCGGTAGATGTCTGTTTTCTCTACGAGATGCCACAAAAAGTTTAAGTCTCATGGAAGGCGAGATATGTGGTGTTAGTGAACTTCGTATGACACGTCCGTACATTGATAAAACGAATAACTGTTGCCGAAAAATTTCGTGACTAAGATTATAAGTACTGTAAAGTACGGTTTCCTTTCACATGTCACAACATCAATCCTATATGTAAACATATGGAGTAGAATCTCGTTTGCACACTTATTACAGGTCATTTAAAGTGTGTGTACGTAGACACTCCATATTTGTAAACTTTATATAATTATTAAAGACATTATTTAATTATTTCAGTCCAGGGGACTAGTTGCCCCGACTAGTTAGTCAACCGGCCAATTCAGCCTTAGTCCAAGTCAGAGTCTGGATAGGTAACAGAGTCTACTAGTTTAATTAGGATTTATGTTATGGTTTTATCTTAATCCTGTGCATTTAATTAAAAGATTGTCTTTTCCTTCTAGAAAAGGGCTTAATAGTAATATACGAAGGTTAAGTCTACCGGCCACTTCTCTTTGAATCGGACGGTTCTCTTAGAAACTTAAATGTTCCCGTTGGTGAGGGTATTTTGGTCATTTAGTCCTTTTAATATTCTCATCTCTTTGTGCGGATATGAGCGAGTCAGTCTCCTTGTGCGACTTTTTGTGCTCCCAGACCTCTATACGAACAGCCTTAGGAAACCCACAAAGGGGAAAATCAGAGAAGAAATCTCCTAGAGGCGGGTTTCTCCGTGACTGATAATCTAGTAAGAGGAGTGATTAGACTAGAAATCCTGACTTTATGTATATAACTCATACCTAAACTTCAAGCAGGTCAAAATTGCCCATACAATATCAGATTTAAGCGATTCAAAAGCCTAAATCTTTTTCTTTTTTTTTTAAGAAACAACTTTGCAAAAGAAATTGACTCCATTAGAGGACATGTTCAGGGCCCATGTACGATTTTATAATTAGCCAGACCTTTTTTTTTCAATCAACACCAGATCAACCTTTATCATGCAATCAGGCAACCCAGATTAAAGGTATATCTTTCTACCTTCATCTTTTATTTTTCCAAGAATAGAATCCCCTCCTCGATATCAGGTTTTGGTACAAATCAATTTTTCTAGCTTTCAACTTGAAGAGTTGATTAGAATCGGCCTTTTGAAATCACTAACCAAGATTTAAGACGCCTCTCTTAGGATCAGAAGTATAAGTTTTGTTCCCAGGCCAGATTGTCCAAGGGTATATGTAAGTCACTCGATGCTTGTTATTGAGTTCAAACCAAAAAGTAGCTTCAAATCAATACTGGTTCTTGTTTTTATTATTTTTTATTGTGTGTTTGGATATCATTAAAAATAACTTAAGAACAAGTAACAATTGTTTTAAAGTATAATGAGGTACCTAGTACCTTTTCAGCAGATAAATTAGTCCTCAAATTCGAATCTTAGGTTTCGAAGATAATTAGAGTGGAATTAAAGTTTTCTTGTTTTTCTATTAACTTAAAAAAAAAAAACACGGGGGCTTCATGGCAACTCTGTCCGGATTGCCATAGCCCCTCCCCCCCCCCCCCCCCCCCAAACAGGGTATTCTTTTAATTTTTTCCATGTCGACTCTAACAAGCTACAAACATGATGTACTCTCCTGATTGTTTGTGTGCGCGCAACCATGGGAGCGCCCTTACGCTCGCATTTATGTACTTTCTTATCTATTACTGTCATTGCTAAAACAGTTGGTGTAAAACTTGTTTAAAGGAGTTCCAATTAGATGATCGATCTTTTTCGTTTTCTCGTTATATACTGCACTTACAAGTTTTTTTGTTTCATTATATGTTCATTTGTTTTTTCATTTTATACTGCACTTACAACTGGACTTATGTTTTGGGATTAGGCTTGTCAATGGACTAGATGTGAGCCATTAAATCATATTCAAAACCAAATAGGTCAACCCCATGTGTATCTGATAGCAAATGGATTTGCTCGGTTATGATCCAAGCGAAAGCCATGCCATCTGATTTGTTCGGATAGATCAACCCCATGTTATCTGATAGCAAATGCAGTTTGGCTTTGTTTGGCCCATTTAAATTTGAAATTTTTTACGTCCCTGCAAATGTGTTTTAACTCGAAATTGGGCTAAAATTCTCATCCAAACTGCATTTTAAGTGTCCCATGTACTTTTAGAGATCTAGTTGGTGAAGTGAGGTTTTAGAGAGTTTTAAAACTTGGTTTTTTACGTTTGACTTTCAAAGAAGGGCTCTAACTAACTATGGCGCGAAGGGCGATACAGGAGACAAAGAAAAATATTGTGTGCATGATCGTATGTGACATATAGTGTGTGTGCACGCGCGCGCGCGCAACTTGATGGGTTGGTTTATAATTGGATAAGCATATTAGAATATTCTCAGAACTTCAAGCACTTTAAGTTTGTTTGCGCAATTGCACCTCGGTGACGGAAGCAAGATGTACCTTGTCATTGGGTCTTACCCGAATTTAAGACAGCAATCTTACGCGAGTAAAAACGGAGATTAACACCTACAACGTAGATGACATGCATTCCCTTCTACGGAAATTTTGTTTTCAAAAGCTAACGCGCCAAGATCGGTGGCCAAAAAGTGCACAAAGTAATACTTTCCTACCTAGAAAATGTGGCAGCCGTATTAAACAGAGTTTCATGATTAATGACGAAAAATCGTCATTATATATGGTTAATGACACTTTGAATTGCCCCTTAAGTGGCAAGTTTTGAAAACCGGTTAATTTTCCACCAGATTGCCTCAGTTCCATATTTTAGCGCCACAATCAGTCCTCTAAAGGGAGGATTAGCGGCACATGAAGGCAATAAAGGAAAGAAGCAAATGTGTGGCCTCAAAGTGTAACAGCAATACCTGAAGGTTTCAAGTGTGCAAATACCTCAATTAGATTGAGACAAAGACTCGGACAATGATGCTTAGTCTAGCCCAGAGGATGCCACAGGCACTAAACCACATACCGTAACGTATTCTTGGATATATAATGCACCGACCTTAGAGAATAAGACACATTGTGACTAATGAAAGGGAAGTACTATTTGATTACACAAAAAAAAGGAGGGGGGGACTATTTTCTCTTTATGTATGCACTCCGTGTAAATAGAAAAGCATTATATTCGTCATTTGGTGATATGGTCTTTTCCTTTGTTGAATCTGGAGATGATTTTTAGCGCCAGCTCTTGTCTTTTATATTTGGATTGATTAGATCTGTGTCTCTGAGATTTGGGTGTAATCATACACAAAACTTTGGAAGGTGAACAGTCCGTTACAGTCATTGATGTGTTAAAAATGATATTTTTTGTTTGTTTGATATCGTCACGTTGGATTCTGAAACTACCGTTACAACGCTTATTATATAATAATAAATGCGTGTAAGAATCATCTAAACCCAAATCGTCTCTCCACCAATATAATCATCTTCATCCAAATTGGTACCTTCACCCCTTAATTTCTTGATAACCATCACATCCAAAGCTCTCACCGCACCATCATTCCACTAAAAGCACTCGGCGAATACTAACTCAACCCATCAACTCGACAGCGACAAAGAAGAAGATTAACGTGGCAAAGTCTCTTGCAATTCTATTGACGGTCCTTTTTGACGACGTAGCAAGGGTTCCACGTGTAATCCTATGAATGATTAGTCTCGCAACACTGAATAATACAAGGCCACATGGGGATGAGCAGCGAGGGTTAGGACCAGGTCTGAGCCGAGACTAAACAGGGCACCAGATATGCTCTAATAATACAAGGCCACATGGGATTCTTGCATATGCTCTAAAAGGTTGATTCCTCATAATTTGAACTATGCGAGCTGTCATTGTGTTGGCTCTTCTCTTGATGTTGTTGCTCCTTTGTTTCCTTTGCCAGTTCTCTGGTTCGCTTTGCTTGTCACCATATTTGTAACGCCCCGAAACCCAAGGGTCCGAACACGTTCTTAAACCAAAATCTACACATCAATGACATAACTATTATAAAGGCAGAGCAGAGCATCTAGGATACCACAAACACAATTATCTAAATCTCAAATATTTAACTCCAAAAATAATCCAACACTTATATACAATCCCTTCAAAAACTTCCTTCCAAAATACTTCAAAACTTTATTACAAGGCTCTTAGACTAAATATCTGAATCCAAAAGAATATAAATCAACTAACCAATATTTTGTCTAAAGAAATCATAAGCTCTATTCTCAATATCAGAAACCAGAGCAATTCCCACCGCTGCACTAATATCTCTCCCTTCGTGCAATTTTTGGCCTGGAAGGGGAAGGAAACGAAAACAAAGGGGTGATCACGAATTGCCAAGTAAAAGATCTTACACACAGAGGGCCAAAAACGAATACGAAACTAGAGTTATCAAATAGAGCCAATAAATAGGAATTCAGATAACTCAATCGAATTTCACAAACAAAAAACAGAAGCGACCGAAAATGAGGTTAAATAACCAATAAATCGAATACCGATTCAAACACGAATGACAAATCAACCCAAAAAAAGGGTTACATAACCAATAAGTCGAATATCAAAATATATTTACCAAAGCTTGTGGGTGTCACATACACAAATTGCTTATTATTAAGCATCACAAATCATGGTTATACCATGTCGAATATCGCAGCCGGCGCGTCACATATAAGTCACGATAATCAAAAGTGACTTTCAAACACAAATATCACCCACAAAGTAATTTGATACATATTGCGAATATTCATTCGAAGTCCAAAAATTGTCATTGTAGACTCAAATCGAAGAGAACAAAAATACGAATCTAACGAAATAAAAATCAGATCAATCAGAGATCGGATGAGTGAGATATCGGCAAAAGAAATTTTCGGATAAAAGTTTAGTGGCACAAAGATCAATAAAACTTTTAAAAAGGAAAAGCCACCCAGAATGTGACACGTGGCATGTCCTTTGTTTGTAACTTGGAATCTGAACGGTGAAGCACGACTTCTCCAAGAGAAAACAAAGAAAAAGGACGGTCGACTCTGATTTAAAAGGACGACCTTGTTACTTTGCCGCACGGGTTTTGACACAAAAGAAAAAGAATCGACGGCGTACAATTTAAATACAGAAGTCTAACTAACGATGGCCTTAAGAAAGAAATAGCACAGAGAAATCGTAATTAGACACCAATGACAGATTTATAATAAAACGCTAAGATACAAAAATCACGTTAACAGGTGGGCAATAAAATATCGGGATTGCGAATCAAAATATGCACAAAAGGATGTGTATCAAAGAAAGCATGAAATCCCTTACGATGGGGAACAATTGCGGCAAATAAGAGGCCAAGAAAGAAAAGAAATTCCTGACCCATGAGCACAAAGTAATTTTAAACGACTTCTTCCGATAAAACGAATACAACTTTTTTTATAAATCACATGAGAACCATCTTGAATGCAAATTACAAGATAGTAAAATAAGATCATTGATAACGTTACAAAAAGCTTGATGATAAAAAATACGCTCGAAGAGAAATATATTTTTGGAAATCAAAGCATAGCACATAGATTTCGTGTATGAAACGAAAAGACGGCATAAGAACCCTTACTTCAAAATAACGAATATCATGTCGAAAATCTCCTCTTTATCTTATATCTTTACTTCAAAGTAACAATATCATGTGAAGAATCTCCTCTCTATCTTGGATCAATCACCGCCTTTTTGCTTGAATACCCAAAAGAATGCACCCGACTCTTTATCTTAGATCAATCACCACCTCTTTGCTTGAATACCCAAAATAATGCACTAGCTCTTTTCTCTCTTTTGTCTCAAAATTATGAAGACTCTTGTGTCTTCTTCCTCCTTATATAGCTCACCAATCAAATTCCTAATATGACTTGAAGTCTCAAATCCTTATTGTAATTTTAACACAATTAAAAGTCCTTATCACTAATTTAATCACTATATGACTTAAAATCCTAATCCAAGTCAAAGTTTCTTTTTTTTTTCTTTTCTTTTCTTTTTCCTAATCCAATCACATTAGCCAGTAATACTATTAAATATTAATTTCTTCTCTAAAGGACTCCAAATAATTTATCTAAGTCCAATACTCAATCCAAAATCATAATAATTTGTAATTGTTCTTTACACAAGTACCCAAAAATCCGGGGTATTACATTCCCCCCCTTAAAATAATTCCGTCCTCGGAATTGAACGTACCTTAGTTATCAAAAAGTTGAGGATGTTTTTCCCGCATAACTTCCTCTAGCTCTCAAGTAGCTTCCCTTTCAGGATGGTTACGTCATAACACCTTCACAAAAGCCATCGTCTTAGAGCACATCACATGCCTATCTCATTCCAAAATGCGTTCAGGTTGCTCCTTGTAGGATAAATCGTGCTTAACTTGGATTGGCTCGAACTAAATAACACGAGGGGTTCAAATACATACTTCCTCAAGGTCGAAACATGAAAGACGTTACGTATGTTTGACAAATTAGGATGTAAAGCTAGACGATAAGCAAGTGTACCAACTCGATCCAAGATCTCAAATGGTCTAATATATCTCTGAGCTAATTTCCCTTTCTTTCCGAACCTCAACACATTTTTCCATGGAGAAACTCGTAAAAATACATGATAACCAACATTAAATTCGAGTTCACGATGTCTCTAATCATAAGAATTTTGTCTGCAGTAATCTGGACAAGTTCTGGGCCTATTAATTTTCTTTCCCCAATCTCGCTCCAACATATAGGTGATCTATGAGCCTCAAATGGTGTCATCTGAATACTTAGCATGATAACTATTATTATAAGCAAACTCATTTAACGGTAGATGACTGTCTCAAATACCCCAAAAATCCAAAACACAAGCCCGAAGCATATCCTCCAATGTCTGAATAGTCCGTTTAGATTGTCCGTCTGTCTGTGGATGGAAAGTTGTGCTAAGATTCAACTTGTACCCATGCCCTCTTGCAAACTACTCCAAGAAAATGAAGTAAATCTTGAATCTATGTCTGACACAATGGACAAGGGCACTGCATGCAATCTAAGAATCTCTCGAATGTACAAGTTAGCAAGCATCTTAATCGAATCCTTACTCCTTATCATCAAAAATAATTTCCTGCTTTCCAACACGAGTCATTATATTCCTCCACTTTTGAATGAAATTCTAACCTCGAAGTATTTATGACTTATCCAGTATACGAAACGTAGTGAACTAAATTACTCTACTCAAATTCAACACATAAGCATCAACTGAAATCAATCTCCAATTCCTTACGCTTCCATTGCGCTACTCCGATAATACATCAAATCATACCCTTGCATAATCTGCCTTATAAAAACACGCTTAACTTCAAGCCTAAGTATACCAAAGTACTGAGTAATTGTCACATACGACTTGTACTCTGTGAGATCCAAACCTTGAGTTCTAACTTATGTTCTCATCACCACCTTAACCATATACTAGTATCTAGGTGATCAAATCTATGCTCATAAAAAGCCACAAGTGAAGTCATCTCAATGCTCCCTTAGTGAAACTTCACTGACAACTGAAACTAAGTAGTAACTAAAGTTGCTAAGATATTGGCATGCTTTCCGCCCAATGCATCGGCCACACATTAGCCTTCCAAATAATGATGATACTTAATCAAACCGTAAATATAAATTCCAGAATTCTAAACCCACAAACATCTTAGTACTTCAAATACACGGTTACTCAAGACAACACCAAACTCAATCTTTATATCCGTATTCCATTAACTGTCAAGACCACCATCTCAATGTCTAAGGCCCAATTTAAAATGTTATGATGCAACGTCTACGAAGTTCACTAACCAAAATCATGAGGTCACCAAATGATAACTATTTTCTCCATCTACTTTATTATTCTGACACCAAAATCAAAACCAAGTCCATCGGACAACCTTCGAAGTATACCACTTTGACTTAGCCAGTATGAATAACCAATTTCTATAAGTACTTACGCATCACACCAAAAACCACCATGCTTTCGCTGCGCACTCTGATACCTTAAAACCAACCACCTCAAACTATTACCAAATCCATCACAGATAAAAGTACTACCTTAAAAGTACCCAAAATAAAACTACACACAAATATCTCGCATCCACCAAAGTTTAATTCTCTAATCTACCACATCACTTATATTTCTCAATCACAACGCAGCCTATAGCTACTAGCTATCAGAGCTATTCACCAGAAGATCATAACCTTATCTTTTAACCATTCTATTTCCTAAAGCAATCCATCTTAGAATGATTGGAAAACAATCGGTCCATACCCAAAATTATATCGAACTGTTTCATATTCAGAAAACTAAGTCAACTGTCAAATCTCTATCATCGATACTGATGGGGCAAGAATTATAAACCATAAGGGCCATCACAGGGTTTTCTATAAGGGTAACTACATATAGCTGTGGTTTCGAGTTTCTAGGTTTAACACTTAGATACTTACAAAACGACCATTGAAACAAATAAATAAAGTGGCATAAAGATCTAGTAATGCCAACACCTTTTTTCAAATTCACTACAAAAATATATGTCGCCATATCACTTGTATCTTAAAATCACAACCTTTTTCCGTACCCTACTTGATAGATCAACTCATAGACATCAAAAGATCATAGTCCTATCCTTCAATCATGCTCTTTGATTAACACTTAAAAATATTTTGAATCCCAAAGGCAAGTAACATGTGTTCTACAATTGCGTACTCGACCTGAATCCCAATCTTATGCCCAAATCTCAATCTTATGCTCAAATATGAAATAAATTCTCAAAACTTAATCCACATTTTCAAGGTCTAATCCCAATCACATATATCTTAGGCTTAGGAGTCTACAGAATCTCAAACCTAAGCTCTGATACCATTCTGTAACGCCCCGAAACCCAAGGGTCCGAACACGTTCTTAAACCAAAATCTACACATCAATGACATAACTATTATAAAGGCAGAGCAGAGCATCTAGGATACCACAAACACAATTATCTAAATCTCAAATATTTAACTCCAAAAATAATCCAACACTTATATACAATCCCTTCAAAAACTTCCTTCCAAAATACTTCAAAACTTTATTACAAGGCTCTTAGACTAAATATCTGAATCCAAAAGAATATAAATCAACTAACCAATATTTTGTCTAAAGAAATCATAAGCTCTATTCTCAATATCAGAAACCAGAGCAATTCCCACTGCTGCACTAATATCTTTCCCTTCGTGCTACTTTTGGCCTGGAAGGGGAAGGAAACGAAAAACAAAGGGGTGAGCACGAATTGCCCAGTAAAAGATCTTACACACAGAGGGCCAAAAACAAATACGAAACTAGAGTTATCAAATAGAGCCAATAAATAGGAATTCAGATAACTCAATCGAATTTCACAAGCGAAAAACAGAAGCGACCGAAAATGAGGTTAAATAACCAATAAATCGAATACCGATTCAAACACGAATGACAAATCAACCCAAAAAAAGGGTTACATAACCAATAAGTCGAATATCAAAATATATTTACCAAAGCTTGTGGGTGTCACATACACAAATTGCTTATTATTAAGCATCACAAATCATGGTTATACCATGTCGAATATCGCAGCCGGCGCGTCACATATAAGTCACGATAATCAAAAGTGACTTTCAAACACAAATATCACCCACAAAGTAATTTGATACATATTGCGAATATTCATTCGAAATCCAAAAATTGTCATTGTGGACTCAAATCGAAGAGAACAAAAATACGAATCTAACGAAATAAAAATCAGATCAATCAGAGATCGGATGAGTGAGATATCGGCAAAAGAAATTTTCGGATAAAAGTTTAGTGGCACAAAGATCAATAAAACTTTTAAAAAGGAAAAGCCACCCAGAATGTGACACGTGGCATGTCCTTTGTTTGTAACTTGGAATCTGAACGGTGAAGCACGACTTCTCCAAGAGAAAACAAAGAAAAAGGACGGTCGACTCTGATTTAAAAGGACGACCTTGTTACTTTGCCGCACGGGTTTTGACACAAAAGAAAAAGAATCGACGGCGTACAATTTAAATACAGAAGTCTAACTAACGATGGCCTTAAGAAAGAAATAGCACAGAGAAATCGTAATTAGACACCAATGACAGATTTATAATAAAACGCTAAGATACAAAAATCACGTTAACAGGTGGGCAATAAAATATCGGGATTGCGAATCAAAATACGCACAAAAGGATGTGTATCAAAGAAAGCATGAAATCCCTTACGATGGGGAACAATTGCGGCAAATAAGAGGCCAAGAAAGAAAAGAAATTCCTGACCCATGAGCACAAAGTAATTTTAAACGACTTCTTCCGATAAAACGAATACAACTTTTTTTATAAATCACATGAGAACCATCTTGAATGCAAATTACAAGATAGTAAAATAAGATCATTGATAACGTTACAAAAAGCTTGATGATAAAAAATACGCTCGAAGAGAAATATATTTTTGGAAATCAAAGCATAGCACATAGATTTCGTGTATGAAACGAAAAGACGGCATAAGAACCCTTACGTCAAAATAACGAATATCATGTCGAAAATCTCCTCTTTATCTTATATCTTTACTTCAAAGTAACAATATCATGTGAAGAATCTCCTCTCTATCTTGGATCAATCACCGCCTTTTTGCTTGAATACCCAAAAGAATGCACCCGACTCTTTATCTTAGATCAATCACCACCTCTTTGCTTGAATACCCAAAATAATGCACTAGCTCTTTTCTCTCTTTTGTCTCAAAATTATGAAGACTCTTGTGTCTTCTTCCTCCTTATATAGCTCACCAATCAAATTCCTAATATGACTTGAAGTCTCAAATCCTTATTGTAATTTTAACACAATTAAAAGTCCTTATCACTAATGTAATCACAATATGACTTAAAATCCTAATCCAAGTCGAAATCTCTTTTTTTTTTTTTTTTCTTTTCTTTTTCCTAATCCAATCACATTAGCCAGTAATACTATTAAATATTAATTTCTTCTCTAAAGGACTCCAAATAATTTATCTAAGTCCAATACTCAATCCAAAATCATAATAATTTGTAATTGTTCTTTACACAAGTACCCAAAAATCCGGGGTATTACAATATTCCTACTGCATCTTTCAGATGGCATGCACCCTAGAGGTACACCCTAACGGAGTCAGCAAAAATGTTGAGGGTCCTTTTTTATGATGTGGCAAGCGCTCCACATGTATAGCTAGTCTCCTGACACTCGTGAATACATGGCCCAGGGGATGAGCAGCGGAACCAAGTCCGAGCAAAAACTAAAGGGGTTATGAGGTGAATAAGTTAAGTCGTGTAATTGTTTAGGCTGTGTCCTAAGACGGGAGGGGTAAATTCTCTTAAGTTTTTTTTTTTTTTTTTTTGGGTTAACCTAAATTTGTTTTTTTTTCCCTTCCTTTTTCTCTCCGTTTTATTTTTTTGTTGGGTCAAATGCAAGGCATTATAGTAAGCTTAGGCAAAGGCTTTTGCATGGGCGCCCATACACCTTACCTAACAATCGGTGAATTTCGAGACGAGTCACGAAAGAGGGATCTAAAGGGTAAGAAACGTCGAGGACGGAGAAAGGGAATCTCGGACGCTAATGCCCCCCAAGAAAATTATTTGGTATTAAGTTACAGATATTATCCTTGCATCATCTCTCTCTTTTTGGTCAACTGGTCATGGTATGTCAAAGTAAGACCTTGAACCGTTCAATCCTGAAGCTTGGTCTTTAACTTTTGCCTTGGTCTGCTCACGCCATGTCACCCTTTACAGACCACCCTCAACAAATCTTAAACTCGAATGGTCCAATAACATTGCCACCTCCGATCCCAAAAGCAATGTCCACACACCCTCGAATTTTCACCTACAAGCCACAGCCAAATGCTACAATCTAACTTTGATTTTCTATGTCTAAGAACAAATCACATTTTTTTTTTACCTCATTTGCAGTAAAATAGCCTTTGATGCTAAGGGAATTCAAGTCGATCGTTTTTCCTAACAGTCATGTGTTTTAAAATTCTTCGATAAGAGGATATCACTAATCTTTTTCTTTCCTCAACCTATACGCTAGATTCAGGTACACAGGTGTAATTAGCCCTTTGTCTTTTATCCTCGTTGAGCAGCAAGTTGAGCTACATTTGAGCTTAGGAGTACGGAAAATAAGCATCAAGAGGATTACAGTACTGTTGAGCTGATTCAAGCTTAGCTTAATGACAAATAACTATTACAATGTGTTCCCAACCTATTCTGGTCGTACCCAAAGGCCCACTGTGGTCCCATTTTGCATGACACGTCCGCACAAGCAACAGTCATTTTCAACGCTCACAACCGGTCAAAGCATGCACGCTCAAGTCACGTGCACTTCTCACTTTCGTCACGTTACTTCGTCACTAAGAAGCTCATTTTCGCACGAAGCCTTATCACGATTTGACCGTCGCACTTCGCCCGTCGCCCGTAGATGCGCCATGGCACTTGCCCAATGAGGTTGGCCTTGGCCTCCCCCTTGGGGTCGGCCTCGGCCTTGGCCTTCCCCTTGGGGTCTTCCCCACCGCTGCCAGGCCTGTGGGACTCCGCAAGGGCTTGGATTGGAGGCTAGATCAAGGGGGTTCTCTGGCCACACCGCTGCGGTGGGAGCTAGTCTTTCCTAACAGACGGAGCGACGCTGTGCGGGGCAGGCCGGGTGAATATGCGATCTGACAGTCCATGGAGCACCGGCACCCGTGGACCCCCCCAGTGACGTGTCACTCCCGGGGAGCTCCACGTGTCGATTTATGACATCATTATCTCAATCTCTATAAATAGAGGTCTTGAGAATTCATTGAGAAGACTTCTTCTTCACTCTCTCATATTTTCACTTTCTCACTCTAGAATCCTAGAGAGAGAAACATACAGGACCCTGACTCTGGACTTAAGCATCAGACTGTGACTGTCATCGTGTATTCATCCCGAACCATCGCCCTCGCAGCACTGCCACCCTCAGGCTCTGTCTGGAAAGCCCTTGGTATCTGCCCTTGTTCCACCCTTGTTGTGTCCTACATCAACATACTTGGCATCTGACTCGGACTGCAGCCTTTGTGGCACCTCCACGTAAGTACGAACCCACTTTCCTTGGCATCATTTTGGCGACTCCGATGGGGAGGTGAGCATCGTATTGCAGTCTGTCTATCTTCCGCACTCAGTCTCCATGCCTAGACAACGAAGAGTTACGGGGGCTGCCAGCCAGGGCCTTATCCATACCGTGCAAGAGGAGGATCACCTCGGCGAACAAGAATGGACTAGTGCTATGCGTCTCCAAGACCAGCCAGTAGCTATCGCACCTGACATACAAGTTTCAGTCAATGCGGCCATCCAGCAGTGTTCGCCCACTATAGCCACTCTTATGACAGCCATGGTGGAAATGCAAAAATCAATCCAAGTCTTGACTTCACAATCACCGACTTCCCGAAGCCTTAGAGCTCTGCACCCTGTGCCCACCACTCACCCCGTGTCATCCCAAGCTCCAGGTTTGGCCCCTTCTGCTCATATCCAACCTTCAGGGCCTGGGCTAGTTTTGGACACTGCTCAGGTCCCAGTGTCGTGACCACCGCTGCCTTGGTCCTCCGGGCCCTCGACAGTAGGACTCGTGGCACTTCAGCCCCCGGCGCCACGCTTTACCCTTGCTCGAAGCACTTCGGAGACTCATGAATCAATTGAGATGGAGCCTAACCCGAACATAACCAGCCGAAACCTAAACACAAGTCATTCCCCCGGCTTACTCCAGTCAACCTTTCCTGACGACCGGCCTCTAGCAGCTGACACTACCCATATGCAAACCATGCCCCAACAAGTTGCTCCTCGTCACCAACCCTTCTCTACCATCATCATCCCCTCAGCCTCAGGTTGCACCGTCTGGGGGCTTTGGTGCCCGGATCATCCCGACAGGGCACAAACCCTCACATGCGTCGTACGTCACCAAGCATGACTTAGATGCCCTCCTTCACCGTCTCAAGCAGTCATCCTTACCCCACTCCCCCTCTAAGCTGTCAGGCCATTCTCTCTACTCTGGCAGCCTCGCTACCAAGCCTTACCCCGTCAAGTACAAGCAACCATCCTTCACTTTGTTCAATGGCAAAGAGGGCAACGCCCGCGAGCACCTCACCCATTTTGCTGGCTCCCTGGAGCACTACGAGGAGGACGACACTTTGAAGCTTCGGGAATTTCACAAGTCCCTGACTGGTCTCGCCTACTCTTGGTATCATCAGATTTCTGACAGTACTATCCACTCATGGTCCGACATGGTCCAGCTCTTCCTTGACAAGTTTCACTATGAGACAGAACGTGTGACCATCGTTGACATTGCCGGGATCCGCCAGAATCTCGGGGAAGACCTCAACACCTATGTTACGCGATTTCATCACAAGTGTTTGGAGTGCACTGACTTCAGCAAGGATGAAATCCTTGTGCCCATTTGCATCAAGAACATGAATGACATCTACAAGGTCTACCTTGAAAACCTCCAGCTTCGATCTTGGGGACATCTCAAGGAAGCTGCACGACGCACCTATGACTCGATCGGTCCGTCAAAGACCCCAAAGCCCCAACCTCATATTACCGTGGCCGCGACGATGGAAGCAGCTAGTAACGACGACAACAACCGCAAGCGTCAGTCCCAAGGAAGGGACGGGCGTCCTGACAAGAGAGGGCAGCCGATGCCTGCCCCGGAATACCCTTGTGACTTGAAGACTGTTAGAAATCTCCTCGAGACATGGATCGACGACAATGCCATAACTCTGCCCAATGTCGACAATGAACCTACCCCGGAAGACTTAGCCCGTCACAACTACTGCCCCTATCATCGGAAGGTCGGTCATGGCCTCAAGTGGTGCAGGGCCTCAAGTTTGTCTTCGCCGACAAGATTGCGTTCGGAGAGCTCAAACTTTAAGTACGGGACATATGACCTACTCGACCAAGCCTTGGCATGCCTTAGTGTATTTTCCACACTTGTAATTTTTTCATTCATTTTGCAAGTTTCCATGTACGTCATACCCATGTATCAAGGCATGCTGTCTATCCTTCGTTATCAATGAAGTTACATTTTCCAGACTTAGAAAAAATTTCAAGCTACATTGCTCTTACACAAGTCTATTGACATCACCCTTTATGCCATCACCCACTCCCTTGGGGGCTTCACCCCTTCCCAACCCCTTCGGCCTCACATTGCAACGACTTGGTACGTGGTGCGCGGGGTGGCTCGAGCCGCACTACTACGGTCGTATCATCATCCTTCATTTACTTTTCTTGACACTTAGACAAATTTTCATTTTTTTTTGGCAACCGGTCATCGATGATCATCCTCAGTGGTCTCCCTCGGCATCTTTGTCTCAACCCAACACTTAGAAAAAAATTTATTTTTTCGCAACCGGTCATCGATGATCATCCTCAGTGGTCTCCCTCGGCACCCTTGTCTCAGCCCAACACTTAAAAAAAAATTCATTTTTTTTCATAACCGGTCATCGATGATCACCCTCAACGGCCTCCCCTTAGAATCCTTGCCCGAACTCAAAAAAAAAATCAACACTTAGAAAAATTTTCAAGTTTTTCATCTTCCTCACATATCCCAACATGCATTCATTCATGCTCTCATCACTCTCCTCCCTCACCATCCAACACCCCATCCCCCTTTCCCTACTTCATAAACAACTTATCTCTATTATGAAAAAGTTTTCATTCTCCCACCATCCCATTTCTCTTACTCTCATCTTGCACATTGTGAAAATGTCATTGGGGGCTCCCTCTTTAGGGCTGTCCAAAAAAATAAAAAAATTTATTATTATTATTTTATTTGAATTTCAAATTTTAAAAAATCTGGGCAAACCCTACCGCGAACCCGAACCGACCTGCGCCCATTCTCTCTCAGTGCTGTGCCCGACCTGCGACTCGACCCTACCCGAAACCCGATCCGCGCCTTTCTTCTTCCTCCCAAACCCTAATTTTCTAAACCCTAATCTATCTCTCTTTCTCTTCCCAGCCGCCGCTGCCCAACCCTCCATGCGCCGCACCCCCTTCGGCTTCCTGCCGCGCACCTCCCCGGCTGACGCCGACCCTTCGGCCTCGCCCCCACCTCCCTGTCTTCTCTCTTCTCTCCCCCGCCCTCCTCCCTTCCCTTTACCCACCCGCGGCACCCCGCCGCCGCCGCCACCCCCTCCTTCCTTTCATTTCTTTCCATGGGCGAACCTCCATCTTCCCCCATTCCCCTTCGGCCTCGGCCACCCCCTTCTCCCCCCTCGGCCTCCCCACGCCCTTCCCTAGGCCAACCCCCTCCCATCCCTCTCTCTCTCTTCTTCCCCCACACCGTAACCCTCACGCCACACCCAAGGCCGAGGCCGACCATCACGCCACACCCAAGGCCGAGGCCAACCCCTCCCCCTCTTCAACCTTCAGGCTTCATCCTCATCCCCCTTCCTTCACCTTCGGCCACCATCAAGGCCACCCATTTTGGCTTTCTCAAAGCCATGGCCATCACCTTCAAGAACCTTTCCATCTCTTCATTTTCGCACGAAGCCTTATCACGCTTCGACCGTCGCACCCGTCGCCCGTAGATGCGCCATGGCACTTGCCCAAGGAGGTTGGCCTTGGCCTCCCCCTTGTGGTCGGCCTCGGCCTTGGCCTCCCCCTTGTGGTCGGCCTCGGCCCCCCCTTAACGTTGGCCTTGGCCTTCCCCGAAGGGTTGGCCTTTGGCCTCCATCCTTAGCACATTCACTTCTCTTCAAGGGACCATACATAACTCCGCGACCCCCGTCGCTCGGACACAACTTCGAGACCCCCGTCGCCCGGACACAACTCCGCGACCCCGTCGCCGGCATTCGGGCGTCGCACTTCAACACTCCGCCACGCCGCTGATACAGCCATGCCCCCAGGCTCGGGTCACACTACCTTGCTCCCGCACACCATACGCACTCCGTCGCACCCATGCGTCGCACCACTAACACAGATGTGCCCCCGACACCTTACTCACTTCATCGCGCCCATGCGCCACAATCATGTCATCATGCCCACGGGCACCACACTCATTCATCACACCATGCGCACCTTGCCTTGGTCATGGAACATGCTTCGACCCACTCTCCGGAGTGTACATCATCCTGCGGGGATAGGCGACTCTTCCGGGACACTATCTCCGCCAGGGAGCTCTTCAACTCCCCTTCCGCTAGGTAGACGGCTCCTCCGGGATGCTACCTTGACTCGCTCCGAGTGCTCCGGCACAAGGACTCACCTGCGGGGATAGGCGACTCCTCCGGGACACTATCTCTGCCAGGGAGCCTGCCTACTCCCCTTACGCCAGGTCGACGGCGCCTCCGGGATGCTACCTGGACTCGCTCCAAGTCCTCCGGCACAAGGACTCACCCTCGGGGATAGGCGACTCATCCGGGACACTATCTCTACCAGGGAGCTCTTCAACTCCCCTTCCACCAGGTAGACGGCTCGTCCGGGATGCTACCTTGACTCACTCCGAGTGCTCCGCCACAAGGACTCACCCCGCGGGGATAGGTGACTCCTCCGGGACATTATCTCCGTCAGGGTGCCTGCGTGACTAGCCTACGTGCTCCGGCACTGGGGGCTTGCGTCGGCACCCCTAGGGACTATGATCCCTGGGTCACTCCGAGATGAGAGGTCTTCGGAGGGCATCGCGCCTAGTTCACCTGGCAGTTGGGCGTCGGGTCTTCCCCACCGCTGCCAGGCCCTGGGACTCCGCAAGGGCTTGGATTTGAGGCTAGATCAAGGGGGTTCTCTGGCCACACCGATGCGGTGGGAGCCAGTCTTTCCTGACAGACGGAGCGACGCTGTGCGGGGCAGGCCGGGTGAATATGCGATCTGACAGTCCATGGAGCACCGGCACCCGTGGACCCCCCGATGACGTGTCACTCCCGGGGAGCTCCACGTGTCGGTTTATGACATCATTATCTCAATCTCTATAAATAGAGGTCTTGAGAATTCATTGAGAAGACTTCTTCTTCACTCTCTCATATTTTCACTTTCTCACTCTAGAATCCTAGAGAGAGAAACATACAGGACCTTGACTCTGGACCTAAGCATCGGACTCTGACTGTCATCGTGTATTCATCCCGCACCATCGCCCTCGCAGCACTGCCACCCTCAGGCTCTGTCTGGAAAGCCCTTGGTCTCTGCCCTTGTTCCACCCTTGTTGTGTCCTACATCAACATACTTGGCATCTGACTCGGACTGCAGCCTTTGTGGTACCTCCCCGTAAGTACGAACCCACTTTCCTTGGCATCACAATGTTGTGAGATAAATCACTACAATCTGCAAACATGAATTCTGTAGATATTCACGTCTAACATACACAATGTTATCAGGTTATGTATCCCAACTCTATAGAATTTCCATATGCAAATGATAAGAAGGAAGTCCGATAATTTCCACTAGAGTCACGCATTT
>JAVXUO010001606.1:0-69917 GCA_033065855.1 Escallonia rubra
GATTACAAATGGAATAACAAGAAAATTCTTATAAACAAGGCGCCCAATTGATGGATTAGTAACCAAGTAAGCATACAGTGTTTATATAAAGCAAGTCTAAGAATTCTACGACACTCTATTAGATGGAAATAAATCCGCACTCCTCTCAAAATAAAAAACAGAAACAACAAATATACACGGGAATGTCAGAGCGCAGAGCATCTAACAGCCTAAAAAGCAATTTCCTCGTAATCTCAGGAAGTTTAGCGGCAAAAATCCAAAAAACTTGCAGCTGAACGAAGATAGAGCTCCAAACGTGCCAGGCTCATGTAGTATAAGGCTTTTAATGCTCGTCAACTAAAGTAATTCCAACAGATGAACATGCTTGTTTCCTCCATTTTATGACAAGATTGGATGTTAATATGGACAAATGATAATAAAAAGAGATACTGATCATCTCACAAAACGCAATCGCCAGTCTATAGATACAAGTGAACAAAACAAAAAACACCACAGCAATTTTAACAGGAACTAAGAAGCTGAAAGAACTCATGACATTCTCTTTGGTCTATTCTTGATTGAAGCAGCATTACGTACCTGGCAATCTATGGGAAAGTACTCCAAGTTGATCTGCAATGTTTACCGCACAAAAACGGATAAATCTCCCCTTTATTCCTTTCTTAGAAAATAAATATGTGATTGAAGTCACAGCAAGAATAGCTTATAGATATCAAATGGAAGTCATTACCACTCTACATGAACCTAGGCGTGACATGATGTGTTCGTCCATCTTTACGTAATTCAACAATTCATCTTGGATACCGGAACTGAAGAAGATATGCGCCCTAAAGATATTAAAGAACAAAGGAGTCATACTCTTCCTAGAGTTGAGTAATTACAAACAGGAACTAAATAACATTTCAAAACTTTCTCATACATTGTGTACAGAGGTGATTTTCCAGACATGTCTTCTAACAGCGCTACTATACTGCATATCAACCAAGAAGCATGTCAGACACATGCACAGAGAGAATGAAATGGGCTTGAATGAGCGAGATAGGATCTCTTACAGCAGACATACTTCCTAGTGTCCTCTTTCATCCTTAAACTACTCAGCCACTATACCTTGACAACAGCATCATGCGAATGAACCAAAAAAAAGACTAATACATATGTAACAAAGACTATTGTTCTATGTCAGATTCAAGATAGGGCCACAATCCTCGCGAAGTGATCTAATGATTGTGCCTGAACAATTTTTTCGGTAAGGTCTTATACATGCAGTCCAGAGTGTGCAATAGGAGAAATTGGAAGAAGTGGTTACGAAAAGGCACAATTCAATAAAACAGAGAGAAAAGATAGATCACGATGACCGTGGGATACAAGCACTAAGATATTACTCAAGAGCAAAAATTTGTCAGATGCAGTTATAATTGACCCTTATGAAAGTCAGAAACATACATCTTCTCTTACTCTTCTACATTGTTTAGGTATCACAACACATTTTTTCACCTATCCCAACTTTTGCATACTCTGTTGTATAACCACTTTTGGCACCTACTGTATTCGTAAAAACTCAAATCAAATTACTTAGGAGTCAATAGAGAAGAAATCTAGTCGGCAATAGCATCTAGACCAAAACTTTTCCTGGAAAATTGTGCTGTAAATTATCACGAGGCATTAGACATAAATCACATAATAAATGACCACCACCATGAGCACTATAGCTTCTAAGGAAATTCAAATGTAGAAATTTCTGAGAAACAAAGTGTAATAAAAGATAATCAAATTTGAGAAACTAGACGGGAGGATAAGCAAGAGCAAAATCAAATCTTTCATTACTTTTCTTTGATTGGTTGGATGAAGTATATGGCCTCCATGGAGGGCAATGCCTGCCTTCTCTTGTGTATGACTTCCACTACTACAGGAAAAACCAATATGAAGACTTCTAAGTGAGGAGATCTAATATTTTCGGGTAGGCAGTGAGCTACAAAGTGCCAAATCAACGACCAAAAATCTAGATCAAAACTTTTCAAACTGAAAGTTCCTACATGCAACCATTTTGTGATAACTCATCTACTTTTCACCTGCTTAAAATTGTTGCATGTAACAAAATTTTGTAACCCAGAAATCAACGGCACAACAAGGACATGACATTGGCATGCAAGGATCATATACCTAGGTGTATGTATTATATACATTAGAAACATATTGACATAATTAGGGTGGGCCTTGCTCCTCTTATGCCCATTCCTTGGAAAAAACAAGAAGTGCTCTCATCATTGTTTCAATCTCTAAAATGTATAAGCCTTTACTCAAATTTCTTGAGATAACATCTTATCAAATTTAGGGAGTAAATATACAATTTATGCTGCATGTTAAAACATCACATGAGACACTCGCCCAGAAGTGTCTATGATCTTAAGACTTACTGCTTTAGCAATACAAGGACACGGTGAACTAAGTGGATTGGACATCTGAGTACATCAATCAATTGGTAGATAGCATGTCGCAATGATGTGCATTGGCAAATGAGAGAGTACAAAAGCAACTGATTGGTTGACACCTGTTTCTCAAAGTTTCTTTAGCGAATCAAAAATTAACCATGATCCGACTTCTGGCACAATTTGCATATTTGGGAGCAAGAACTGGTAATATACTAGAAAGTGCTACAACATACAAGGTTCATAAAGGTGACAACTGACAAGATTGTCCACTATCCACATAAATGCCTCAGCGATCAATTATGGTAAACAAGACAAACTGAATTCCCACTTAAGAGATGAGAAGCTCAAGCTACAACGCGCCAAGTGTTATCTTGGTGATGCTGATGATGACTTTTGGGTCCATAGTAGTTTCAAAAAAGAGTAATGAAATACCTAAAGAAAGCCAACTTAATGCTATTTAGTAAGCGATGGAAGCAATCAGAAGCAATATGTCCTGTCGACGTATACACTCGCCCATAAAAAAATAAGTATGTATACACATGTATAGTTATATGCATTTGAAAACACCCAGAAAAATTGAACATGACATGTTAGAATATTAATCTGTGAATGCCACTGAAATTTTTGCCCGCAAGGCAGAGACACCAAGCAGTATATAAGAAGAGAACATGGAGAATCAAAATCTTTATAGACTGGAGTTTTGTGTTTAACATGAAACTCCCTCTGCCGTGACATCTGCCATCTTGCACGAGCATGACATTATTCTGACAGTAACTTTGTCCAAGATGAGTACCTGCAGGTAAGTCTGTTAGAAATTAACAACTTCTAAAGTGTATGCTCAAAGTGAATATGGATCCATCACTTCCAAAAGCTCAAGCACATTGTCAAACAAGCACCTGTGTACTGTATGCATATGATTTGTACCATTTTGTTACCTGTCCACCGAGTCCCGGCTGCCTCCTTAAAAGAGAGATGTCATTAACACCTACTATGATTTTTTTTATGAACAGTTTTTTGAGATTGTCAACATAATTGAATGGTTTCAATTCCCAAAGAAGGCCCTCAACGACTAAAACTATCCAGCCAAAAATGGGCAATGAGTCGCAACGAACCTGGACTGGGTTCATGAACAAATATGCAAAACAAACGCATGATGCTCACATCGGGCAGTCTGCGATGGAGAGAAAAACTAAGCCAAGATAGGCAAATAGCTGAATAAGTTATGAGGCTTTTCCAGTCATTTTCGATGCCACAGCGATGAAATTGTCATGCCACAGCCAAAATGCATAACCATTCAATCAATGCAAGTACTACAATGATAACAATCCTGCAATTATCGCTTATATTGACAGCCACTTCCATTACCATACAAATGCTGAAGAGAAAAGAAGCAATGCTTCAAAGAAGTGCAGCATACGATCACCATTGTTGATAAAACTATAAGCTAATGACATAGAAAAGAAGAACGAAAACAGAGAGAATCTCACAAGAGAGATGAAAGAAGTAAAGTAGCAACCTAGGAGGAAATTAGCATTTAGATCAAAGTTCTAGGAGAGAAAAATCCTATAGAAGCAATTGCCAAAGAAGGAATGCAACTACTAAAGAAAACATCAAACATGCAAACAAGGAGGAAGAGGACTTCCACCGCATACCACAAATCAATTTGATAATAATATCATTTTCATTCTTTATGGAAACAACTACTTGACACTTGCACCAAAATGCAGAAGGTTGTAGCCCGAGTAATTCCAGATCACTGCCCATGACAGATATGCGAAATTCAAAAGTAAAAGAACTGCAAAGCTATAGGGCATACAGAAATAACAAGACACGTTAAGTGCCGCGTGTCGGTGGCTGTAAAAGTGGTCCTGAAAACTCCTCGCCACTAGACAACAAACAAGGAAGTATCAAACGTAGACCATAACGCCAAACAGAACACCAGAGTAGAACAGGGTCTTGTCCACGTAATTAACAGGCGCCATGAATGAATAAACCAGAAAATCAAATGCAGCACCAGACCAATCATTCCTTCAGTGCCACACCATTGTGTTCCTCAATAGAGTTATCAGCAACTCCATGAAAAATTTAGCCCTAACATAACCAACTTTACAGGAGCAGTTCGCTTCTCACCACAATTGGGATAACATTCATCTTCAGGAAGAACTGATAGGGTATCAAAGAGAACCAAGAAGCCATCTAATTGTATATGATCTTTATCACTTTAGTACTATTCTTGTAATGTGATTCCTTACTTGGACTTAAACGTGTCAAAAGAATTAAGACCTTATGTAGTGTATTAGAAGAGCTTATGAATGGAATTCGACAATATTGAGATACTATTAATTCCCTTTTAAAATCGCGATCTCTCTGTCCTTAAGGTTTGCTTCTACTAATCTTCCTGATGTTTGGGAATCTTCTTCCTTATCCAAGTGTCACATCTTGTTCTTCCCTCTTACCTGTTCTTTCTCTTCTCTACAATACCACCCCCCTGGTCCTGAACCAAAAACAGAAACAAAGGCTAGTTTTCATAGACATTGGGTTGCCTTTTGATGAGTCACGAGACAGATACAAGTACAGTCAAAGCTCACAGAAGGTCGTAGCATCTGAACCGCCATCCTAGAACTAAGACAGGGTAGAAAGGGCCAACAAATTGGTCTATAGGACGAATTGTTTGCAAAATTAGCAACACCCCAACTCGAAAGTCTTGGATGAGATGAAAGATCATCTAAAGCAAGTAACAATTGGACAACAAAGTACAGAGTAACTACTAGCACCTGAAAAAGTGCGTATTCTAACAAACTTCAAGATATAACAACCTGACAGAGTTGTCATAGCAACGTAAACAGCCAGATACTGACTCCATACTCAGTGATGTCTACAAGTTTGCTATTTCAAAAGATCTCTACTATGTACACAAATATCTAACTCATCAGTTGCAGCCAAACTATTTTCACATCATGGAAACTAGATAAGCTGAACTGCGCATCAATATTAAGCTTATCCATCGTTAATAATTGAAATAATTCAGAGAGCAAATATGCTCATATTCTATCTCTCATTGATCTGAATAGAAGACAATTTATACAGGTTACATGATCTATACTAGGAAATAGACAAGAATCCCTATAAATTAGTTGCCTACAAATTAGCATTCTATACTTGGTAAGTCAACTATACAGGCTGTTTATTAACACTCCCCCTCAAGCTGGAGCATAGATATTGATCATGCCCAGCTTGTTACAAAGATACTCAACCCGAGTCCCATTTAAGGACTTTGTGAGAATATCCCCCAACTGCTCGCCTGTCTTCACGTAACTGGTTGAGATCAAATTCTCCTGAATCTTCTCTCGAATGAAGTGACAATCTACCTCAATACGTTTAGTCCTCTCATGGTAAACAGGATTTGAGGCTATGTGACGAGCAGCTTGGTTATCACACCAAAGTTTTGCTGGTAAGGGAGGCTTCAAACTGATTTCTTCTAATAGGTGACAAATCCACATAACCTCACAAGTGGATTGAGCCATAGCTCTATACTCTGATTCTGCACTAGACCGCGAGACAACACTTTGTTTCTTACTTTTCCAAGAGACTAGATTCCCACCAACAAAACACTGTAGCCTGTAGTGGACTTTCTATCAAGTTTTGATCCAGCCCAATCAGCGTCTGAAAAGCACTCAATGTAAGAGTGTCCATGGTTGCTATATAGCAAGCCCAAGCCTGGAGCTCCCTTTAAGTAGCACAGAATTTGTTCCAAAGCTGCCCAATGTTTAACGGTGGGCTCAGACATAAATTGACTAACAGTGCTAACTGCATAGGCAATGTCTGGACGAGTCACTATGAGATAATTTAACTTCCCAACCAATCTTCTATACTTCTCTGGATCAGCAAGGCGGTCACCGTCATCCTTTGTAAGATGAACACTAGGATTCATTGGTGTGTTGCACGGCTTGGCTCCTGCCTTTCCAGTTTCTACAAGCAGGTCTAGAACATACTTCCTTTGAGATAGAAAGATTCCCTTCTTGCTTCTAGTCACTTCTATTCCCAAAAAGTATTTTAACTGACCCAAGTCTTTGGTATGAAACTTGGTCTGTAGAAATTTCTTAAGAGAAGTGATTCATGTACAATCATCTCCTGTGATGACAATATCATCAACATAAACAACAAGTAGGATAACCCCAGCATTGGACTTTCTGTAGAAGACTGAATGGTCACACTTGCTCTTCTGTAACCCAAACTCCTGAGCTACCTCACTGAATTTTCCAAACCAAGCACGAGGACTTTGCTTCAGGCCATACAAAGATTTCTTCAAATGACATACCTTGCCATACTCCCCCTGAGCAACAAAACCTGGTGGTTGCTCCATATACACCTCTTCCACAAGGTCACCATGCAGAAAGGCATTCTTGATATCTAGCTGATGTAAAGACCAATTCTGGGAAGCCACTAAAGAGATGAACAAACGAACCGAGGTGAGTTTGGCCACAGGAGAGAAAGTGTCAGAGTAGTCAACTCCATACGTCTGAGCAAACCCTTTGGCCACCAATCTGGCTTTAAGTCGAGCCACTGAGCCATCTGCATTAAATTTAACAGCATAAACCCACTTGCACCCCACTGCCTTCTTGCCTTCAGGTAAATTGACAAGATCCCATGTATGATTATCATCCAGAGCCTGTATCTCTTCAAGCATGGCATTGTGCCAACCCGGATGGGATAGAGCTTCTTTAACTGTCTTTGGTATGGAAACAGAGTCTAGAGAAACAATTAAAGAGCTAGAAGCTGAAGATAAGTGATCATAGGAAATGAAATTAGCAATGGGATATTTAGGAAGGGTGCACTGGCGTTTACCTTTACGAAGACCAATGGGTAAGTCAAGATCATTGGGTGGCGGATCAGATGACGAAGGAGCTGGTGCAGGGCATGTATCATGGTGTTCTCGCCTCCGTGAATAGACTTGAACAATAGGTGGCTTCACAGGAGCTGAAGGAATAATAGCCTGCTCGCCCAAACAATTCACATCCTCTGATTGTGCAATACCAGAATTAGCACCATCAGTAGCATTAGATGGTTCGACTAGAACAGAAACAGGAACAGACAGACCATCCTCACGGGTTCTATCCTCCGAAATTGCTGGCTCAATCGGTACTGAAGGGAAGATCTCATACATCAACCAGTCATCATCCTCCTCCTTACTGCTAGAATGAAATTTTGAGGAAAAGAATGGACTATGCTCAGAAAAGACAACATCTGTTGACACCAAATATTTGTGGAGGTCAGGAGAGTAGCACCGGTATCCCTTCTGAAGACGTGAATAGCCCAAAAAGACACATTTAAGGGCTTTAGGATCCAGTTTGGTAAGATGAGGCCTCACATCACGAACAAAGCAAGTACTCCCAAATATCCGTGGTTCTACTGGAAACAGAGGCTTGGTAGGAAAAAGGACACTGTAAGGAACATCTCCGTTGAGAACTGTGGAGGGCATACGATTGATCAGAAAACAAGCTGTGGAGATAGCATCTGCCCAAAATGGCTTAGGAACCTTCATTTGAAATAACAATGCCCGAGCAGTCTCAAGGAGATGTCTATTTTTCCTTTCAGCAACTCCATTCTGAGCAGGAGTATCAGTACAAGATGATTGATGAAGGATGCCATGTTGGTTCATGTAATTCTAAAAAGATCTTGACATATATTCTTTAGCATTATCACTCCTTAGTATATGCACATGCACATTAAATTGTGTCTTGATTTCAGCACAAAAAGCAGAAAAATGAGCAAACACCTCAGAACGATTTTTCATAAAATAGATCCAAGTCATTCTAGAGAAATCATCCACAAATGTAACAAAATATCTGAACCCAGATTTAGACAAAACAGGACACGGCCCCTAAACATCAGAATGAACCAACTCAAAAGCAGACTCAACTCGCTTATTAACTCTAGGACTCAGCGAGCTTCGATGATGTTTTGCAAAATGACACGACTCACAATCCACTGAAGATATATCATGAAATTGAGGACACAACTTCTTCAACACTGGCAAAGAAGGATGACCCAGCCGACAATGAGCTTCAAATGGAGACACAACTCCAGAACATGCAACTGAACGAAGCACCCATGCATCCAGAATATAAAGACCATCAGATACATGCCCTTTACCAATAGGCTGCTTCGTCATAAGATCCTGAAAAAGACAGTGATCAGGAAAAAATGAGATGCAACAATTAAGGTCTTTTGTGAGGCGGCTTACAGACATCAGATTGAAAGTAAGACTCGGTAAACTGAGTACAGAAGATAAGGTAATAAAAGAAGTGGGTTTTACAGTCCCGGATCCCTTGATAGTATAATTGGACCCATCTGCTATTGTTACAGGAGATGGAGCTGTGTGAGACCGAAAACTGGAAAAGATTTTGGGATTACCTGTCATATGATCTGTGGCACCAGAATCAATGACCCATTTGTTTGAGGAGGATATGAGACACTTTTTACCTGACTCAGTAAAAGCAACAACTGATTCTTGATGCTGAGACAATTTGGCATACTCATCAACTGAGATTGTGACGGTTTTCTCAGGAGATGAACTGGAAGTCGCAGCAACAGTAGCAGTGGTAGTCTGAGCTCAATGGTTGCGATTCTATAATTTCTTACAGTAACGCTTTGTGTGTCCGGGCTCTTTGCAATAATAACACACAAACTCACTTGTTCCTCCATTATGACCCCCTCGGTCTCCACCTCCTCTGTCTCCTCTGTTATTATTCATTCTGCCAGCTTCACTCCCCCTTCCTCTGTTAGCAACAAGGACACTGCTTTGCTGATTAGATGAAGTGGACTCTGTGCGGAGCACTCGACTAAACACCTCTTGAAGAGAGGTAATATCAGTACCGGAAAGAATCTGAGATTTAGCAGTGTCAAACTCAGGTGGAAGTGCACCCAAAAAGCTCATCACCGCCATTTGTTCCCTTTGAGCCTGCTGTACTTTGATATCTTTATCTTTACTAAAAGGCAGCAGCATGTTCAATTCCTCATAGGTTTTCTTGAAATCCATGAAAAAGGCTGTGAGAGTTTTAGTCTCCTTCTCAGGACGATAGAAAGCCCTACAGACGTCATAGATCCGGGATATATTGCATTTTCCAGAGTATAAGAATTCAAGATAATCTATAAGTTCTTTCACAAATTCACAATGATTAATCAAGCCAATAATTTCACCGTCAATGGAATTACGAATTTGTAAAATGAGACGCGCATCTTCCCTTAACCACAATCGCTTGGTGTCATCAGTAGGGGGATCACTACTCAAATGATCATCCTTATCGATACTTCGCATATATATTCTAACAGTTTTGCTCCAATCTAAGTAATTAGTGCCATTTAGCTTATTTTCAGCAATTTTAGATAATACTGGAACCACCTCACCTACTTGAACCTTATTATCGGCCATTGTTCAATACACAGTGCCGAAGAACAACCCAAAAGATAAGCAGATAAAACTGGAGTAAAGCACAAGTCGTGTACCGAAGGACGCAAGATAAAAACGGCCTTCAAAAGATATCGGAACAGGAAAGTACCACCGGAAACAGGCCGGAAACGTCGGAGCGACGTCGGAGGAAGAAACTAATGCTGATCGGAACAGCCACGCGCCTCCACTCGCCGGCGCGTGAGAAAAGGACAGATTCCTTCAACTGGTGCGTGAGACTCACTCGCTGGGAACCAGTCACCGGACTTTGGGGAATGGCCGGAAACCACTGTGCGCACCTCCCTGGGGTGCTGGTGAGACTAAACTGTCACCAGAACTGGTGACGGCACCAAATCAGTCCCGTGTGAGAGAAGGACAGATTCTTTTGGCTGGCGCGTGAGACCCACTCGCCCGGAACCCAGCCACCGGACTTTGAGGACTGGCCGGAAACCACTGTACGCACCTCCCTGGGGTGGCTGTGAGACTAAACTGTCACCGGAGTTGGTGACGACACCAAATCAGTTCCGGGATTGAAAAACAAAACCCTTGAACCCAAAAGAAAAACCCCAGAAAAATCGAGCCAATTGCTCTGATACCATGAAATAATTCAGAGAGCAAATATGCTCATATTCTATCTCTCATTGATCTGAATAGAAGACAATTTATACAGGTTACATGATCTATACTAGGAAATAGACAAGAATCCCTAGAAATTAGTTGCCTACAAATTAGCATTCTATACTTGGTAAGTCAACTATACAGGCTGTTTATTAACAATAATCAACGTTGAGAAGGAGAAAGGACGTTTTACTTGTTGAAAAGATGGAAGTGCAAATACCTTCCAAGTAGACTTTGAGCTCATTTTCTTGACATGCTGAAGCATTTCATGCAGTAGTCCTGCAAAAAGTATCAAAAAGTAAATGACATACAAGAGAACATACACAACTCATAGATCTACGAGTAAGAAACAGGACTAAAACCAACTCCTAGTGATAAAAAAAAGCAAGAATTGTAAAAACTGATCAGGTTATGATACTCATACTCCAAATTATCAAAGTCGATACAACTGGTATAATAGGCTGCATTTCTCTTCTTTGCCGCTTAAAACAACCCATGGTGCGCTTTGGTGTTCAAGATTTACTACTCAACCCGAACAAGAGCACTATTCCAGCCTTAAAATAACACATCAATTCTTAATCAAACCTCACCCGTCCTGCACTTCGACCTTCAACATATCCCTAATCACCTTAAATCTCTTATTCCAAGATATCCTGCGCAAAGTTTCCATCAAATGAAGGCCCTGTCTGTTTGAAGCTCTAACAAATAATTCTTATCAAACCTCACCATCCTGCAATTCGACCAGCATATCCCTAAACCCCTAAATCTCTTACGCCAAGATATCCTGCACAAATTTTTTCACGCTTAAGGGCCTGTGCTTCACGGAAAATGCACTACAGATAATACCATTTCGAAAAGCATTTTCGGGAAAACCCTTCCAGAAACGTTTTCAGAAAAAAGATGCTTTCTGGTGCTTGGTGACACTGAAAGAAGAGAAAATGAAACTGTACTGTGGGCCGTTTAAGAAACTTGGACGGTGACAACGTTGGACAAGACCCCAAGAATAAGCGCTGTTCATGAACCCATTTCTTTCTCTTACTCCCAAAACCAGCCCCCTCCACCCCACAACCAAAAAAAGAAAAGAAAAGCTCCCACCATGACTTCGACTGTTACATTGTTTTCTGAGTGAAGCATCCAACACAAAACCAATTGGCTTATACGTTGAATTGTTAATTACATTTCACAGGTGGTGGGGGGGACGAACACACCACTTGCTGAACAGCTTAAAAAACTCAGAGAGATGAGCAATCGAAATTCTGCACACGCTTTTCTTCATTACCACACAAAACACGGTGTGGTCTTCAATCGTGAAATCAACGATCGCTGGTAAAGCCCTACATTTCTTGTAATTTTGGAAATTTGTATTTATAATATCGATTGTATGTGTGTGGGTATCCTGCGTCTGCTTGCGCGCGCTCTTATATATTTGTGTGCGCGCATATACATATCTATATACTTGTATATATGTATATTATATACATACATATATATATAGAGAGAGAGAGAGAGAGAATTACGGTCACGAGTAATTTGTCGGAAGCTTCGACCCTCGCCGCTGCTGGCCATCGATGGGAAGAATGGCAGACAAAGAACTCCACGTGTATGTTGAATCTGGTAACAATTCTCTCTATATACACACACATATATATAATATATATATATATATATATATATATATATATATATATATATATCCCTACATATACGTACATATTATATATCGCATTCGTTGCCGCTCACGAGTAATTGTGTGGAGTATTAATTATTGACTTTTGTAACAATTCTTCCATTAGTAACCAATTTAAACATAACAATTTATAGAATTTAAGCCCCGTGACACAGCTTTTTTTGTAAGTTTTGGAAATTGAAAAAAAAAGTTACGTTTGATAACTAAAATTTTTTTTTTCTTCAGTGTTTAAAGTGAAGAAGAAAAAAAAAACTATAAAAATGAGTTTTTTTTTTTAGACCACCACCCTCCCACTGTCGGCAGCCAACTCCGGCCACCCCCGCCGGTGGCAACCTCCGACTGTCGGTGGCCACCTCCGGCGACCACCGCCGGCAGCCACTGTCGCCCGCTGGCGACCACCTCCGGAGACTATCGCCGACCGGCAGCCACCAGCCACAGACAACCACCGCCACCACAAAAAAAAAAATCAAAATAAAAAATGGGTTATCAAAACTCAAAAAAAAATTTTGGGTTATCAAACACCCACTTGTTTTGTAAAAAAAAGTGTTGTTAAACAGAACTTATATAGTTGCGAATGTGGTGTGTTTGTGTCACTGCAAAAGGAGCGGACAACAAAGCAGTGTAAACATTTTTTGATTTGTCGTCTGCTATATATATATATATAATATAGCATACAAGAAAGCAATGCACCAAACTGCTAACCCTAAGAAAAAAGAAAAAAAGAAGTAGAGAGAGGCTTCCAACAGTTAACACTTGGATAAAAAAAAGATGACCCGGGGGGGGGGGGGGGTGATTGCACTTAAAAAAAAAAGTCACCTGCTTTTTCGTTGCATAATGTAATAGATGACAGAGTAATGTAAATATTTACTGATTTGTCGTCCGCTACATAATGTAGTAGACAAGAAAGCAATGTGTCAAACTGCCAACACTTAGAGGGAAAAAAAAGTGAGCTTCAACACTTAACACTTAAAAAAAGAAAAGTGAGAGAAAAACAGGAAGACTGCTTCATCGTCTGCTACATAATGTAGTGGACGATAAAGCAGTAAGGCAAAACGACCAATCAACATGTTTCAATCAATACAACCAAGTGTAACAGTGTCTGTCCGCTACATTAGGTAGCAGACATGTAGCAGGCATGCATTGTTTCACTTCATGGCCAGGCATCGAGGGGCATTTTTGTCAAAATAATGATGGATTTTTTTTCCTTAAAAAGGTTAGAGATGGCCCGTCCATCCGTATAAGATGGATAGCCAGATGGTGTTGGCAACTTGTCTTAAGTTGCTAGCGAGGTTAAAGGATCAGCTTCCTATAACACACACACACACACAAAGAAGAGAATTACAGTCATGCATGAGTAATTTTTTGGAAGCTGTTACCCTTACCGCTGGCCACCGATCGGATTGCTATTTCTATGGAAGAATGGCAGGGACGACGAATTGCTTGTGTTGGTTGAATATGGCAAGAATCGGAAGTTCACATATTCCTAGTTGGTAAAACATGGAAATGGTTTTTCCTTTTTTCTTGTTACCCTTGTTTGTACAAGAGAGGTGCCTAAACACCACGAATGGAGGGATTTATTAGTCTATGTATAAAATTGATAGCGGTGTATCATGAAAAATGTAGTTACACTTAAAATTTGTCCCTAGATGTTAAGGCCCGTTCATTTATCATTTTTATTTTCTATTTCCGAAATGATGAAAACAATTTTTTTTAATTGTACACTAGCTAAAATCCCGTACTGTGTACGGGCCATCCGTTATAAATCTTTCTATTCATTTTACAATGCCAGTTCCACATAAAATTTTAGTATAGAAGTAATTTTGGTGTAACAAGTTAATTATTATAGAAATAACTTTGCTATAAATGTTTGTTTGAGGTGTGTCATTGAAGTTTAGTAAGTAATTAATATTGAAAAAGAAACTATCAAAACTTTAAAAGCAAAAGAAAGGAAATCAATCTTTGATAACAACCTTATAGGCCATGTTTTTTTATCGGTCTTTATGCAAACTTCTATTTTGTACCTTTTTTTTTGTTGGCGCACACATTGCATGTGGAATGATGCATAATACATTAAACATAAGAAGTAACAACATGATATACTTCCTTTTCAAAATTGTATTTGAATATTTTGCTTTAATTGCAAATGAGCAAAATTTAAAAGAGCCCGTTTGAAATTAATTCTTATAATCAGTTTTTAATTTGTTGAAGCTGATTTAATCGGTTTGTGTCTTTGCCACACTTAAGAACCTAATCTTATAGATTTGAGCTTTTGCCGTATTTAAGAACCTAACCGATCAAGATTAAACCAAGCTTGAGTATCCAATAATCAAAATCCAAATATTCTCTACTTTTGTGGCTAAAGCTTTAAACTATTGCTAAAAAGATAAATCTTGTCACATTTCTAGTGACAAATGACCAAAAAGCCCCCTTTCAATGATAGATATTTTGGAAAGAAGTAGTATAATTTGAAGACCTATAGTAAAACATGGGTGCTAGGGAAGAGAAGATGCGACAAAATTGTTACACATTAATTGCCAAAACATAAAAATCGTTCTGGCAAAGACATTACAGTGACCTAAAATACCACTAAGGAACAATGACATCCCAATTTAACTTTTAGTTACAATAGGAGGTCTAATTTGTTGTCAATTTCATTCATATGTTCTCGCTATAATTAAATGGATAAGATTGTAAGATATAAAATTTGTTACACCATAGCCTTATTTCTTTCCTTCTCTCTACACCGTACAATTGATTTTCCAAACCCAATCATATATGGTTAAGCATGGGGAAAGTATTTAGCATAAACATATGCACATGTAAAAAGGTTATACTATAAACATCACTATTATGCGGTTGGTGTTGTACGAACATGCTTATCTTTGACTTGTCTATTATTGACGGTCACTAGGGATATAGAACATTTACTTCCATAAATAACTGCGATTTGATTAAAGAATAATGACATTTTACCATCTAGAATGCATATGAAAGTGATCCATCAACTTTATGTTGGCAGATGACGTTAATGTGCCAAATATGTTACTGGTTGAGAACATCGACTTTTGTGTAAAGTATTGAATTGCAGTTCTAAATATTATAAAATAAATAAATAAATTGTTTAATATGGTAAATATATGTGAGATTTTTAACCTTAAAACTCCAAATCGGAAGAAAATGATTTTTTGGTTAGGTCCATTTACTCACCTTTGATAATTTACTGGTTGCTGAAGCTAATTGAAAGCTTTTTCGCAATATAATATTTTAGCTACCATATTGTAAAAAAAGTCAGAAGAAGTGTGTAAATAGCCTCGTTATATCTTTAATCGTCACATCGTTCTAGTCACTTACATTCTTTTCTTTGAAAGGCTCAACTTAAAAATATTTGGTATTAACATGATTGAACTCAAGGGTTCATCCAATGAGCGCGGATAATCTTTTCGTTGTTCAAGCCACTCACATTCTTTTTTCAAAGATTCAACATAAAATGTTTTGATATTAGCAAAATTCAACTCAAGGGTTTATCCAATAAGCACAGATATGTTGAGTTAGATACATCCCTCTACCTTTGATGTAACAAAGAAAAGATAAAAGAAACATAGAAGTCCTACATATCTCAAATTTGTGAAATGCATTTGATATCAAAGCAAGATCTTCTATGTTTGGGATTGAAAAATAAAAAATTACACAGTGCCTTGAGATACATAATAAGAAGATTATGAAAGGGGGAAATTTGTGGTTAGAGTGAAATAAAAAGTTAACATTGAGCTTGTGAGGCAGAAAATATTTATTTGAACAGTTTTGTTTACGGCTAAAAGTTCGCTTTCTTCATTTAAAGTTACAAAAAGTAAGTGAATACTAATTTTATCTGCTTCTTTTTCCAATCATTGACGCTATACACCGTTTAAAAGCTAATTTGTTCTTTTAAGTAAACCTTCAGAAAGAATCAAGATATATTTAAATGCAAAGCCTAAGTTCATGTCTCTCATTCACCTTTGTTCTCCCGTAGTTGACCATATTGAGTATCCTTCCCGCATTGGTTTTCTGCATCAGTTGATGAGCCCATACATTCATTGGAAAAAGCAAATGAAATACAAGAAATTATATATATATATATATATATATATATGAAATGGAACATGCTGACGCGGATAAGAGAGAAAGTGAAATTTATTTAATTGGTTGATGCCAAATGGCATAAAAAGAGGCATGCCAAGTAAGAAAGAGAATGTTACATTCTCTCATATATATATATATATATATATATATATATATATATATATATATATATATATATATATATATATATATATATATATATATAGGGAGCTGATCCGTTGAGAGCATTAGCAAAATGGAATATTTTGCAAGCGCGATCTGGCCGTCCATCCTGAAAAGATGGATGGCCCATATCTTTTTTTTTTCAAAAACTGTCAGTCGTCCGCGACATAGTGCCGCGGATGGTCTTTTTTTTACCATTTTGTCCCTCCTCCCCTGTCCGCTACACTATGCGGCGGACGACTTTCTTGCCGTGACATGGGACAGGAAAAAGACGTCCGCTACACAGTGTAGCAGACTGCCTTTCGACTGACACATGTCAGGAACTGTCCCGTCAGTAGGGATGGCAATGGGGCGGGTCGGATGCGGATCTGCTACAATCCGAACCCGCCCCGCTACCCCTGAAATCCCACCCCGTCTCGCGCCGGGTTCTATAACCTTAATACCACATCCGACCCTAACATACTTTAGAAAACCCATCCCCGCTCCGCCCCGCCCTAACCTCTAGATTCAGCCCAGGTGATGCTAAGCTTGCGGCGGCTGGTGGGGAAGCTTGGCGGCGTCGCCGAGAGGGAGGAGAGCAACTGGGCTAGGCGGAGTCGCCGAGAAGGAGGAAAGCAGCTGGGCTGGGCGGAGTCGTTGGAGTCGGTGATGCTAAGCTTACGGCGGCTGGTGGGGAAGCTTGGCGGCATCGCCGAGAGGGAGGAGAGCAGCTGGGCTGGGCGGAGTCGCCGAGAAGGAGGAGAGCAGCTGGGCTGGACAGCAGTCGGCAGAGGGACTGAGGGACTGAGTGAGAGGAAGGTGGAACTTTTAGGGTTTATATGATGTATATATAGGTAAGGATAGACGGCTAGGATTAAATCAAGGTAATGGTTAAAATAGCGGGGCGGGTGCGGGTCGGATACCGGGACGGGCCAGATGAAATACCACACCCAACCCTAACCCGCTGTGGATTTTTTTAAAAAAAATCATACCCGCCCTGTGATCCGATCAAAGTCAAAATGACCCGTTCCTATCGGACAGGGGCGGGGCGGGGATCCGTCGGTTGCGGGTTGGATTGCCATCCCTACCCGTCAGTCCTTTACCCCCACAATGGTTATCTTGTCCTTATCTGTCACGTCAATAGTGTCCGCTACACAGTGTGGCGGACGTGCTTTATTGATAAATAGTCCGCGATATAGTGAAGCGGACGTTGTAAAACGGTCTGTGATACTGTATAGCGGACATTTAATATATATTAAAAAAACCCTAACTACGACACTATTCTCCATTCTTTATACTCACAAATATTCCCAGCGGCGTTGGCACGCAGATCTGTGTAATTTTTTCATAAGAACACCTTTAATACCCTAATAGATCACATAAGTTCACAAAATCAATCATTTACATGTTTGTAATCTATAATTGTGATGAATATTGCGTTTTATGCATGGTTTTGATTATGCATTGAGCATGTACTAGCGATGAGAATTTATATATGTATGTATTAGTTCATGTGCTAGCGTTTGTAAAATCTGATTCCGTGTATGTATATATATCAATTATACATATGAGTATATGCTAACATTGTATGTATTATGCATGTGCTTGCGTTATATGTATTATGCATGTGCTAGCGTCGTATTTTTGCGAGCGATTATCAAAATCCAAACTGTAGAATCCAAACTGAGAAGGTTTTTCCATAATTTCAGTTGCAAAGAATGGAATTTAACCTTGGACCAGAAGATCCATCTGTGTTATACGACCAAGCCAACCTTATCAGTACGCTCATATAGGATGGTGAAGTAAGATACTTAGCGAATAAACTTTCTTATTCCCGCAAATATTGTATACTTTGACTTTGCTTAGATTGTATTTATTAATTCGTAGGAAAGAGCACTTCTCACCACAGTAGAAGTATCCAACGAGTTCACAACATGGAAATTGAACAAGTCCCAAAAAAGGATACTGCGTGGAATTAGGTTTGGGATTTTCACGCATGGGCAGATCTTTCAACACCTTGACCGTCACTTAATAGGTGCCCTTGTTGAAAGGTGGAGAAGTGAAACGAATACGTTTCACTTCCCGCTCGGAGAGATGACAATTACCCTAGAAGATGTAGGGTTCATCTTAGGGTTACCGGTGATGGGGTGGCCGGTAATAGCTCTTCTGTCAGAAGCAACGAATAAGAGAGCCGCTAGAGACTTCTTTACTTCGATACCCCACGATCAATTTAGCAGTGGTGGTATCAAGTTGAAGTGGTTTGTAGATACCTACAGGGTTCTGCCGGAAAAATATACGGGCGAGATGCTTGTGTTGTACACACAAGCCTTCTTCTTGTGGGTGATGGGGGAAATTTTATTCCCAACGACATCGAAGAACACGGTCATAGTGAAATATTTACCGTTGTTGGGTAACCTGCGGGAGGTTGGGGGTTATGCCTGGGGTGCAACGGTTCTTTCGTATATGTACCGAGCATTGCACAAGGTAACGAGGCCCGACTCCAAAGCCATATGTGCATGTCCCTCGCTATTGCAGGTATATCATATAAATCATGTCTTCGTTATTGTTTTTTTTATGTTGAATCGACGATATAAATATAATTTGTCCATGTTCTCAGGGGTTGTCTTATGAACACCTTGCTATCGGTGCAACAACGCGTAGGGATGGAACCGATAAAGTGTGGCCTCGGTTGTGTGCTTGGGAGTACAGCCGGAGGGAGAGCCACTACCAGAGGAGAGTCGATCCCCATCACAACATTATGTACTATCGAGGGGAGTTTGACCGTCTATCTCCGGACCAAATGCGTTGGGCACCGTACATACGTTTGGCGTGATGGGTGGGAGAGTCGTTCGTCTTCACGCTCTCCGGGTTGCAGCGCACACCCCTGATCCACTTCGAGGTCGCAGAGTGGCAGCTGCCAGACCGAACAATGCGCCATTTTGAGTTGGAGCAGGGGTTGCCAGCCGATGCCCCAGATATGAGGGTTAACAGGAACCCACCGGTTGTCGGACGGTTTGGCAAGGCCAATGCGCACGAATTGTGCTCGGCCGAAATAGAGCTTTGGAGTTCTTGGCAGGACACACTGACGGCCATCGTCTCGGAGCCTGACCCCGTTATCAGCATCGAACAGTACGATGAGTGGTACTACCGCATCACGCGGAGGAGAGTAGCCCCAGTAAACTTTGAACGCGGGGAGAAGTACCACCCTAGGGGTCAGATCGATGAGCACATGGCTTACAATCTCGTAAGTTGTCCAACAAGTGTTCTTAATTGAATTTGATGAAGATAAATGTCTGATTGAAGTTACTTATTTTTTATCTCTTTGGATGTAGGTTAATGCATCGCTTGCATTCTTCCAGAAGTTGAGTGAGCGGAAGGATCCGGTGAGCGCAATGGGCAAGGATCTTCGCCAACAGGCTGCTGCATTGGCTTTAGGCTGCGGGAATTTTTTGCGCCAAGCATCGGGACAGTCTTCGGTCCTCAGCTTAGGAATGAGTTATACGGGCATCAGCGAGGGATACGGTGATCCCTCGGGATAGGCTTTAAGGGTGAGCCAGGGAGTTGGTGGTCCCTCTATAGCGGGGATGGGACAGGCTCAAGCGTCGTGGGACGATTACAACGTCCCCTCCTTCAATTTGTTCCCAGAACCTCAACTCCTCTCTCAGAGTCAAGTCACGCAAGACTGGCCTTTCAGAAACTACAGTTTCTCCGAGGCACTGCCCATTGTCCCATGGGCGGGACCACTTGGCGCCCCCGGATGGCAATATTCCCCGTTTGACCTCCCCGAAGGGCAATATCAGCCGGCAGAAGAAATGGCCGGAGAACAATATCAGCCGGCCAGGGCCCCCGAAGGACATTATCAGCCGGCCCAACCTCCCGAAGGGAAATATCAGCCGGTCGAACCAGGAATTAGAGGCCAATATCCCTTGCTCTTGCCCCCCCGACGGAGGGCAAGATTTGCAGGTTGACCCCCCTGAAGGAGGGCAATATCCCCCGGTCGACCCCCGAGGGCAATATCCGAAAAGGCATCCAGCCAGGCCCTTAAAGCTGCATAAATACGAGCTAATCTGAGCTCGTTATTTTAGCGGGCCCCCCAAGATGAAACGTCGTATGACGTGGATCACCCGGAGGGCTTGGATTACAATTGCTCATGGTCAGAAATGGCCTCGCTGGTGCTAGGAGCTTGGTTAGACAACGGTGTCATCTCGCATTACGTACAAATTCTGAGGCAAAGGGGTCGGGAGCAGCCAAACATCGGTCCGCGCATTTTTATCTTGGATGTTTTTTTTCATGGTATCCTAGTACAAGACTGGTGTGACTGGGTCGCTTCAAGGGGGAGGAGAACCTTGGCGCAGTGGAGACCTTCCGCTAACCTACAAGCATATCTTACTAGGGATAGTCCAGTGAGCGCAAGTGTTGCCGACGTGTTTCTAATCCCATTTTTAGGGAATGCCCACTGGTACTTGGTTTGCTATGAACCAGTAGAGAAGGTCGTATCAGTCATCGACAGTCTCCACGATGATACCCCCGAGATACCTGTGATTACCATGTACAAAGGCATAGGCCAGTTGGATGCCATGGTAAGATCCTGTTTAATTCTTATTGTAACTTGTATATTGTAAAACTGATTAATGCTTATTCTGTTTGCTATGTTTAATGGTTAATGCTTATTATGTTTCTCGCAGAATCTATTTTGTGCCTTGGTCAATTCTAGGCATTACGAGAGAGTACTGGTCAGGCCAAAGCTCCTTTTCTGATTGAAGAGACGTAGGCCCAAGCAACATAACTCCTCGGACTGCATCGTCTTCGTCTGCACGTACAAGGATTACATCTGTCGGTCTGAGAGCCTCGGAAGGACCGTCTGGAGCTGAGAATGAATACAAGGCTTTAGGTATAGGATAGTTTGACAAATTATGAAAGGCCTGCCTAGAGCTATTAGGTTTATTGAAAATCCATGTAATGACGAGAATCCCGCAGTAGATGAGGTCCCCAAGTGACATTGTAACATTATATTCACTTTTTTAATAAACATATATTATCTTTATGAAATTTGTTCTTCATTTATTGGGTTTGAATTGATTTGTGTTGACATCAGTTGATCAGTGTTGAATGCGTTTGATTTGACTGACCGATTTGTGTTGAAATCAGTTGAGTGTTTGATTTGTGTTGAGATAGCATTGGCTCATTGACTGATTTGTGATTTGCTTTGAACGGTGGGAAACAAAGTGTGGGTCAGTGTTGGAGCTTTAAGATTGTGCAGGGCCACAAAATTGGCTAGTTTTGGTTTCTTTGATTCTACAGGACCGTCCGCTACATAGTAGAGCGGACGTAAAGGGCAAAAAAAAACTAAGTATTAGAGATCTGACTTTCTGCAGGGCTGTTCGCTACATGATGTAGCGGACGTAAAGAGCATCCATGTCCGCTACATTGTATAGCGGACTTAAGGCGAAGTCTTAGATTCTGCAGGGCCGTCGACTACATTGTATAGCGGACGTATGAGCTCAAAAAAATTTCTAAGACCTAGAGTCTTAAGATTAAATTACAAAGAAGCAGCATCGTTGACACAGCGTGACATTGGAGCATCTTCAGTCATCTTCATCTGACACTGGAGCATCGGAAACAGATCCAAGTTCGAAGCTCATGTTCTAGTATACTTGTGCTTCATTGTTGTTGCCATCTTCATGTGCATCACGTGCCATACGACGTAAGTTATGTCTACTTTGACGAACTCTCATTCTATTATTTTCTTCACGTATTCGATGCAGTGCCCTTTCAAGCTCCATATGTGTAATTCGAGGCATGTTGATTGCCTTTTGTCGAGATATGGGTATATTCATGTGCCGTGAATCAGCTACTAAGACCTCATATTCCTTCGTCCGATAAGACCATTCTGCATGTAATGTATTAACATAGCGTGATGAGTAACGCAAACTTGGCCGCAAAGAATAGTGAAATTCATCTTCGCCCGCCCAGTAAAGACCCGTTGCTTCAAAAATATCTCATGGAGTATATGACATTTTGAGAGTTGTTATGAAACTGAGAGTATATCACTCTATGTCTTTTGCCCTTCATGCAATGCATGTACTTACATAATTTTTGAAACGGGACCACTTTATTAGATGCTACAGGTTCAACTTTATGAGATGTGACAAGTCGTTGCAAGAGACCAGAGACTTGTCTTGTCACCAAAGATGAGCAAGCAATTGTGTAGTTATCACACCAATATATAGCGTGTGTGTTGGGGGGGGCTTATTTATAAATGTTAGCCATGCTCATCGCTGTAGATGTACCTAAGTTAAAATGGCAGGAGTTCCTGGTAGTTCTAGTTATCGGGGACGTGAGACTGTGTGGTTGTTGTGTGAAAGGAACGACGACTACAAAGAAGTGAAGTACACGGATCCGAGAGAGTATTATGCAGGTTTACGAAGAGAATGGGCATATCGAGTTAAGGAATCAGAAACACTACACCAAGATCTCACCACACTGAGAGCACCTATGCCGCAACGTCATTCACTTAGTATGTCGAGGCGTAATGTTAAGCAGTGTAAGAAAGCTGTGTGCCGAATTCGTATGGAGAATAACCGGATGTTGCTGCGTAGAAAACGATTTTACATGCTTCAACTTGCGGAAGAAATGGCCGAGGCTCGTGGGAGGCACCTCAATTCAAACGAGAGAAACAATATTTTAACCAATGATCAGTACTTATCTGATGAATATATGTCAAATGAAGAGTGATATATATCTCTTCCTACTGTATGTTAAAATTTCATTCCAACTAGCACTTATCCACATGTCATTCTAATAAGAGAACCCCGTCTTTCGATTTTCCAAGTGTTGGGAGATTCTGTTGCGTCGTCCGCTATACAGTGTGGCAGACCTACATGAAACAAATTTTTTTTGAAATTTTGGAATCAGACTTTCTGCTGCGTCGTCTGCTATAAAGTGTAGCAAACGTAGAGGACTTTCTGCAGCGTTGTCCGCTAGACATTGTAACAGACGTACATGAAACAATTTTGTTGAGTGGTGGAGATCAAACTTTCTTCTGCGTCGTCCACTACACAGTGTAGCCGACGTACATGAAACAAAAATAAGTGTTGGACATCAGACTTTCTGATGCACCGTCCGCTAGACATTGTAGCGGACGTACAGGAAAAGGTTGGAGATCAGACTTTCTATTGCGCCGTCCGCTACACAGTGTAGCGGACATGCAGGAAACAAAAATAAGTGTAGTCTGCTGCTCTGTCCGCTAGACATTGTAGCGAACGTACATGAAACAATTTTTTTGAGTGTTGGAGATCAGACTTTCTGCTGCGCCGTCTGCTACACAGTGTAGCGGACGTACATGAAACAAAAATAGGTGTTGGACATCAAAATTTCTGCTGCGCCGTCCGCTACACAGTGTATCGGATGTATAGGAAACAAAATGGACATCAGACTTTCTGCTGCACCGTCCACTACACAGTGTAGCGGACGTACAAGAAACAAAATGGACATCAGACTTTCTGCTGCGCCGTCCGCTAGACATTTTAGCGGACATACAGGAAACAAATTTTTTTTGAGTGAAGGAGATAAGACTTTTTGCTGTGCCGTCTGCTACACAGTGTAGCGGACGTACATGAAATAATTTTTTTTAGTTGTGGAGATCAGACTTTTTGCTGCGACGTCCACTACACAGTGTAGCAGACGTACATGACACAATTTTTTTTTAGTGTTGAAGATCAGATTTTCTGCTGCGCCGTCTACTAGACATTGCAGCGGACGTCGATAATTCTGTTTAATAAAATTGGCAACGGAAACAATGTTTTAGCGACGGAATCAACAATCTCAATATCGATTAATAATAAAAAAACGTACGATTAACAATCACAATTCTCAAATGCACAATTAAGAACCTAAAATTAGGAAAAATAATGAACATTGACATAAAATTGTTCATAACAGAATTTAGGGTTCAACATTGGGGGAAAGTTTTTTCACAAGTGCTCCGATCAAACACTGTCACTTGAAATTTCCAGTTCTCCATGTGTTCAAAGACTACAAAGTCCCCGAGATGGAGGTCATGTTGCTGCACGAATTCGTTTCAACCCTCTGCGAAACAAATTTGATCTTGGCGGCGCTTCTTCTTGATTCTAACATGCCATTACCCCTTGCGGTTGGTTAAAGTTGAATCAAAATAAAGTGTGGTAAGCCATGCGCAAAATGCTACCGGTATGTCCTAACATATTCATAATACAAAAAATAGGTAAGTTTTTAACCAAATATCAAACTTTTAACACACACGAAAACATAGAGAAAGAGGGATGGCCTACAAGTGCTGTATCAAAACCAGGCATCATGACCTTGAAGAAGTGTCTGCCTACAAGGTGCATGTTGCCTACAAATTTGCTGCTCAATGAATCACAAGCCATCAGGATGGATCTGTCGCTGGAGGTGGCACCGCGTCGAGGCGAGGACGAGGATATTGCTGGAGGCGCCGTGGCGTTGAGGGGAGGACGGGGCAGTCGCTGGAGGCGGTGCGACATCGGGGGGAGGACGGTGGTGTCGCCGGAAATGTGGGTCACCGAAGATGTGGGTCGCCGTAGATGGGGTAGCGGCTGGGTGAGATGTTCGAGATAGATAAAGAAACGGATGGAGTAATAAGATGATTGGCCGATCTGATTAATATATAACAGGATAGAGTCGTCTGCTACATTGTGTAGCGGACAAAAAAAACCCCAAAAGTTTTTTTCTGCATAGATGTCTGCTACATTGTGTAGCGGACACAAAGAAAATTAAGACTCTATAGAACCGTCCGCTACATTGTATAGCGGACATAAATGAAGGTCAAAATTTTCCAGAGTTTTTAGACTCTACAGAGGCGTCCGCTACACTATGTAGCAAATGAGGCTAATAAAAAAAACTTAAACTTAGATTTGATGGCTCTCATCGGTCCATCAGAAAAAAAAAATTACAGTATTCGGTCGAAAGAATATTAGAAAAAAAATTACAAAAAATTATTACAAATGTCAAACAGACTTGATGGCTTGTACAAAAAATTAAAGGTCCACTGTAGCTTGTTCGTCCTCATCTTCGGCGTCATCTTCTTCCCCGTCTTGCAGACCCCCTAGACTTATTCCCAGTGCCTTATAATGGTTCCGCTTGTTGTGGTCGGTCATTTTGTTGCACAATGCACACCTTCTCAGCTTTTTAGGTTGAGTTGCCGTTTTAATAGAGCTTTTCATCCGCGTAGATCTCTTGTGGCCTTTCGTTTGTGATATAATTGGATCCAAAGGTCGGATATCATTGTCATCTTCCTCCCCCGGCTCGTCATATTTTGATCCCGTCGTAGGCTCGGTGTCAACCGCATTGCTGATTGAAGTTGCTTCCAACTGGTCGACGATGGGCTCTTACTGCTGAGCTACCTCGAGGAGATGTTTATATCCGACCATTGTAGCAGCACCCTTTACGGACTAACGGGTGAACATCGTCACTAGATGATTATACTGCAACATCTCTGATTCTTCAAAGTCAGTATACGGGTGCTCCGAAAAGGCAATGGTACCGTGCAACCTGTTTACACCTTTCGTCCACCGTGGCAAGGCGTATTTATCGGGGATTGTCCTGATATTCTTCTACGTGAAAAACCGCAGAATGTGTCTACGCAGGATGCCATGGAACTCAAACTTCTTGCAAACACATGTCACCGAGTCCGTCAATGTGTTGTGGCTCACCGTATAAATTCTGCACAGCTTCTCAGGGACGAGGTCATTCACGAGCGAATAAACCTTGTACTCACGTGTAGACTTTTCTGCCACCTTGTTTATACAGTATCGTCTCGATTTTCACAGCTCTACTTGGTATATCAGGAAGATCTCCTTCGTATAGACTTTGACACCGTTTAGCTCCAGCGGGGTCTCAAGCAACGTTCTCATTTGTTTGTACGTGGTTGCAAAGTTTGCAGTCCTTTCTTTCATGAATAACGACGCAACCTCTTTTTGTGCGGATGTGACGAAACACTTCAAATTGGTAGCTGTACCCACATAACTATCGAACGTGGCATTCATAGATTCACTCCTGCCAGTCATTTTCATGCTCGCAGAAAAATGCCTCATTGTGTAAACGCCAATCCATTGCTCTTTGAGCTCGTACAAGTGCTGGAGCCACTCGTTGTCTTGCAATGAGTAATCCTCAACAAGCTTTTCCCACCTCTCATCAAATTCCTCAATCATTAACGACTTGTTAACGCACTTGTCAAAATTCTGTTTAAAGTCTGGATACTTTGCATACACGTGATGCAAACGTTCAGGGTATTTGTTGCTTATGTGCCAGGTGCACAAGTTGTGTCGAGTATCTGGGAAGACGGTAGCAATAGCCTTCTTCATTGCCAAATCTTGACCGGTGATGATAACTTTTGGTGCTTTGTTGTTCATGGCTTCCAGCCACGCCCTAAACAACCATTCAAAAGAACTCTCGCTCTCATCCTTTAACAAGGCGAACCCGAACAGGATGGAGTGATAATGACAATTGACCCCCGTGAAAGGGGCGAACGGCATCGAGTACTTGTTGGTACGGTATGTGGTGTCGAAAGTCACGACATCCCCAAAATGCTTATAAGCAAGCCTCGAACGACCGTCGACCCAAAAAATTGTGTTAACTCGATGCTCGTCGTCAAGTTTATAATCGAAGGTAAACTACGGTTCCTCTATCTGCATCTGTTTCAATAGGCTCATTGTGGATTGAGTATCATTGAGGTCATACACGACTCGTCTATGGGTTCAGACCGAGTTACGAACGTCTGTCGTGTTAAAGTTTAAATTTTGAATTCTCCCAGCCTGTTCAGCAAGAACATTAACAATCTCGGTAGGTCATATCCGCGCATCGCTCATTGTGTGAATTTGGCTCCTCGCAACCTTACCCATCTTCTTGTGTTGATGCATCTGACTCACCTTAGAAGGGGTTACTAACGGGTGATTGTGTGCCAGTTCTAGGCTGGTAATAAGCCAATGATCTTGCTTGGGTTTATAGCTTACGAACATCTTGATCTGGCAATTCATGCGCGCAAAGCAGTCCTGTTTTCTACGCGAATATCTTATTTCACCATCACTGTCATCGTTACCTACGCGTGTCTCATTTTGCACTGGGTTTCTGCCCCTATGACACTCGTATAAGTGAGAGCATATCTTTTTCGTTACGTTGCTTGTTCTTGTTGTCTTTATTCTAATGCCAAAATCAACCCTCAATGAATACGCTCGAAAACATTCTCCAGCTTCTTCCAATGTTTGAAACGTTCATCCTAGATACGGATCACTAGCATCTACGGGGGTGTTGGAGCTCGGCACGAAATCAGACATTATGAAACAAGACCTATGTAGAAATATATTACGCTTAACAATCAAATGACATTTTCAACTGAAAATATTATCTCAAAATTATCTTGGCGAATAGACCAATTTAGGATGACAAATATACCATATACATAATCTCAAAAGTGTCTCCCATTTTGCTAGTTATAGATTTATTGAACATAACGAATTAAAATTACCAGGATAAATAGACAAATTCATCAAGCCAAAATACAACAAACATATCTCAAAAAATTCGAATTTAAATAGGATACATGTGTCGAAGTTAGCGAACCTCAAAAAAATCGAAATTAACTACAATGAATTTGTTTAAAGTTAACAAATTAATTTCTAAAACATCACAAGTTGATGAATGGAGTGACAAATTTCTAGAATATCACCAAAAATCTATACTTTTTTGTCCAAAAAAAATTATACTTTATCAGTCAATCCACCCAGAAAAACTTTTGAGATCACAAACTTACCTTGCTTGAGTGAAACTTGAAGCAAGTGTTACTCAAAGCTTGAGGGAAGCTGAAAATGGAAGCAAGTGAATCTGAAGGAGAAGGAAATTTTCCTGAAAGAGCTGAGAATAAGGGAACTTTTGGGTATAGGGGTAATACTGTCCGCGATACTGTATATCGGACAGAATTGCTGACAACTCTGACACGTGCAGAAATAAAGGTACATAAATAAATTTTGCATTTAGACAGTCCGCCACACTGTGTAGCGGACACTGTTGACGTTACAGATACAGACAAGGTAACCGTCGTGGGGGTAAAGAACTGACGGGAGACTTTCTTGGCGGGTGACGGGACAGTTCCTGACATGTGTCAGTCGAAAGGCAGTCCGCTACACTGTGTAGCGGACGTCTTGTTCTTGTCCCATGTCAGGGCAAGAAAGTCCTCCGCCGCACAGTGTAGCGGATAGGGGAGGAGGGGCAAAATGGTAAAAAAGACCATCCGCGACCGACTGACAATTTTTGAAAAAAAAAGATCTAGGCCGTCTATCTTTTCAGGATGGACTGCTAGATCGCGCTTGCAAAATATCTTATTTTGCTAGCATCTTGAAAGTTTCCTATATTTTACACAATCTAAAAAAATTAATCCCCCTCATTTTACTTTATTATAAGTCATATAAAAATGTTTATGTATATATATGTCTGTATATACATATAATTATATCTCATATTGTATTTTCTCTTATGTCGCAAAACTTCTTATACTGTTTTAGGTGAGTTTTATTAATAAAGACCTCAACACATGGGTTATTAATATTGTTACTAAAAATGGTAGAAAACTCATAAAAAGATGAAAATAGCATTATTTGTTATTATTAATTGACATATAAGTAAGAGCTTTTAATTAGCCATTGTTGGTTCCGTGTGTAACGCACTGGATTAATACTAGTGTTTGTTATAGGTGAGGTGCCTCCAAACAATCTCAGTCTTACGAAAAAGACACATGATTCGGGATCGCGATAGAAAGAAATTTTTTGAAAAAAATCTACGCTTGCTGAAGGTAAAGTTTGGAAATAAAAGATACAGAAGATCACCAAGATTTCGTGATCCGTTACCGAACTTATGCCAGTTCCAAGAGCTCGGATCGAATCGTATTGATATACCGATTCTTTTTTTTTTTTTTGATGAAAAAGCAATTTTATTCATTCCAAGTCGGGTACATCTTTGATGATTGCCGGCATTATAAAACCAGGCGCTTCCTCCATCCAAATTACACAATCTCTATGAATGTGAGCATATTTTGCTAGTCTATGTGCGACATGATTGCAAGTTCTTTTGGCCTACAAAATTTGACCAGACTGAAAGTGTGTTAACATCTTCTTTGCATCCTCAATCAGGATCCCTAGTCTTGACATATCTTCCTTAGTACTTTTGATAGCATTGACGACAGACGACAAATCACCTTCCACTACTACATCTCTAAATCCGCATTCCATCCCGAATTTCGTGGCTATAAAAGCAGCTAATGTTTCAGCCAATTCTGCCTCAGATTGATCTTTCACCCACTTAGAGAGACCCGCATAGAAAGTTCCTTTGTAATCTCTTATAACTACTCCAATTCCAATAGTATGATCTTCTGAGAAAAGAGTCCCATCAAAATTTAGTTTATACGCACCCTTGGGGGTGGACACAACTGGATTTGAATCTGAGCTTTCATCAAGCTTGATTTAGTACTTGCTCTATGGAACATTTCCAACTGAAGTTGAGCTCGTGAATATAATTCCAATGCGTCAATCTGAGCTCCTTTGAAGCAAACCTCATTCCTATTAGTCCACAAACACCAGCATAGCATGACCATAAGTTCGAATTCGTCTTTTTTCCACATTTTCATACCTCCATCCACCACGCAAAAACTGATTCTCCATAAACACACTCCTTATACAAATTATAAGATGTTAACACCCATATCTGTCTAGCAAAGGAACATAATCTCAATACATGGAATAAGTTTTCCCCTTTCTTACCACATATTTTGCAGTCATCCTCCGCGGTGATTTGTCTCATTTTCAGTTTTGATGCCGTTGGCAAGATATCATTGCAAGCCCGCCATCCAAATACCTTAACTTTATTTGGTATGCGAGCATTTCACATAGAGTTCCAGCTACTGGCAGAACTCGTACTTGCCTCTTCCATTGAAATGTCCTTCCCTTTATGCAACTGTTGATCCATGATTAAGCGATAAACACTTTTAACAGAGAAAAATCATTTTCTATCATAGTGCCAGATAAGTTTGTCTTCATGCCGACCCGTGCCCAGAGGTATTTGAAGGATGGCCCTAACTTCATGTTGCCAAAAGATATTATATACCAGATTTTCTTTCAGCTGTGGGATTGCTGGTCAATTAAACCCTCTACCTTCGCATCTCCATTGAGTATTTTCATCGGGGATTGAACCTTGAACGTGTACGGTCAGGGGATCCAACGTTCATTCCATATTTTTGTTTTCTCCCCATTTCCTATTCTCCATCGGGAACCTGCTTCCACTACCCTTCGTGCTTCCAATATACTTCTCCAAGTTAATGATGGCTTGTTGCTAGCTTGTGCCTTGAAAAAATCTCCATGTGGATAGTATTTTGCTTTCAATGTACGTGAGAGCAATGAGTGTGGTGATATGGCTAGTCTCCATGTTTGCTTTGCCAATAAAGCCAAGTTAAAAGCTTTCATCTTTCTAAACCCCATGCCCTCTTTTTCCTTTATAGCACACAACCGATCCCAACTCATCAAGTGTATATTTTTCCTCCCATCTCTACTTCCCCACCAATAGTTACTCATCATCATTTCTATATCATCACAGAGGTACTCAGGCAATAAGAAGCATGACATAGAATATGCTAGTATAGCTTGTAGGATAGACTTGATGAGAATTTCTTTACCTGCCTTAGATAGGAATTTAGCGGACCAACCAGTTATCTTGCTCCATATTTTTTCACGCATGCTACAAAAAACTTCCTTTTTTTATCTCCCCACCACTGAAGGCAGGCCGAGGTACTTGTCATGGGCTTGCACCATTGGGATACTTAACACATCGCTAATTTGGATTTTTGTGCATTCGATCCGAGCGAATTGCTCATTCAATGAGCATTCTCATCACTCCCCAAATTCTCCATAATCCCCACCCAATAACTTTAGACATATACAAGCAAGAAACACACAGAGACACCATCTCATCCACACACACTCCGTTCACACATGACACACACCTATTCGGCCATTCCCCACCCAACATCTTTAAAAGCTTCCACCAGCACTCCAAGAACTACAGTGCCGTCACATAAGACAGCCTCTTGTCCGACGGCAATCGATTCCTCCTCAAACTACTAAGAATACAGAGGATATCTAGCTGCTCGATTTTGGACACTAAATGATTGGCAGGATCAAACAGAACAAAATTGTAATTAGAATTGTACCAAATCATGCTTGATTATTGATTATTGTTTGTATGCACTCCTTTGTATTTTTTGTGAGATGGTCAAAATTTAAGAAATGGTTGAATTAAGAACACTTGCTGAGAAGGAGTAGAAGTCCAAAGCAGGTTGTGGCTTAAAGAAAGGAGCCGGTGAAAAGGAATATAAAAGGTCAGATGCCGTTTTTGGCTAAAAGAAAGGAAGTCAGGGGCTAAAATTTAGGACAGAATAGTTGCGCTTATTTCTTTAGCCAATAGATTTTTTCATCTAATTATATTTATAGCAAAGATTCAAGAATTCTAAAAAAAAAATGGAAAGGCAAAAATAGTTGTATATTGATGAAACTGGGCAAGGGGCCTATGCCAATTCCTTAAAAAGTGCTACTAATAAAATTTAGCGACAATATGTTCTACATATTGGAAAAAACGTCAATAGAACTATACTTGTTCAACCACATAATATGAAACAAGTCTTAACTCCTAATACATGAATGAAAATTTTGGAAGTGCACTTCAAGAAATCACTAAAATGATCTATAATCCATGTTATTAGAGTAACCTGATATCCTAGCTAGTAGCACATTCAAAAAAAAATTAGCCTATTCACTTTGCAATGATGGACAATTTGTTGATATTAGATATAGGTTCCACAAATGTCTTAAGAAGAGAGAGAGAGAGAGAGAGAGAGAGAGAGAGAGAGAGAGAGAGAGAGAGCGCGCGCTAAAAACATGGCTAATTAAGTAGATTAAGTGACATGCTTCTTTTTAAGCTTGCCAAGCAAATGCAAATTGTTGTTTTAATTTTTGAACTCTTCATAGGCAAAAAGGCTTAAGAAGTTTTAGCTTTAATTCAATCCAATAAAAGTAAATTAGAGAAAAGGTAAGCATAGTTAATGTAACTCTTTCAATCCTCCAAAGGTTAGATAACTTTATCTGAAAATGTGTTTGAGACTTAATTGGTTATCTTCTTTCCGTTTTATACATTTATGAGGTTGTATAAGAAGAAGCAAGTTAACTTTATTTCCAGAGAAAAAGTGCGTTTGTTGATTTTCAAAACAATAAGTTCAAATAGGAAAACAAAATAAAGTTAGTCACTTATAACTTTGCACGTGAACTCTGTCCACTATTTAATTTCATAACAGCCTACCACTTAAAAAGTAACAGACCTGTAAAAAAATGTTTAGTCACTAACTCTTACGGTTAGTCTATACAGTTATTTTAGGACTTTCAGGAGAGAGAGAAAATCTAGAAGTAGATTGGGATTTTGATGGGTAAGGAAAGTACCAATTTAATTCATGTATAAATATAGATAAATAGATAGATAGCTTATAAGTTACTTCTTTGTTTTCTATCTCATTAATCACCCCATTTTTTTAAAGCTTCTCAATATCTCATTATGGTGCCTCTAATAAAGAGAAAAGAGTTAGCGAATATAACGAAAGTTGTGAATGTATTTGCTTTTTTGTCGGTTCAATATTTCTAGAACACAAGTGTGAGATAATTCTCTGCCATGCATATTGGATTTATCAATAATGTATGATTTTTCTACTTGTTCAACTATTTGGCAGGACTACAGGCATAGGCTTACATGCACCATGCTAACTCACCAATAGACCATAAATTTAGATAATAAATATAGCCATCACCGTTTAAAGTGTAAATCAAGAATCAAATTTTATTGAACTAGCAAGCCAATGAAAAAAAGTTCACATAACTTTTTGTGCATGAACGCCATCAAAATTATCGATTAATTAACTTAAGTGCAAGATAAATTAGGTCATCCTGATATTAAAGAAAGAATTACTATATTATTCAAGGGTTGAAACTGCATGACTGCATCATATAGTAACATATTAAGAAATTTACAAAGAACAAAGCACTATAACTGAAGGTTTTGATCTACACATGCACGCATCTCTTCAAGGTCCTTATAGCCGTCCCATGCAAATGGAGTTGTACTTCAGCAGTAGACCTTGCGTTACAAACAAATGGAGTTTTGTCGCGTCTTAACAATAAACGTGTAAAGAGATATCCAATCAAAATGACAATAAACACCGAATACAAAGCTCACCATCAAGAAATTTTGTGAGGTGCCACCATGATACATGATCATATTCTCTTGCTCCTCCTTGCAGAATGCTACGCAATACCACATAGCTGGATCATTGTTCAGCATCAAAATTCTTTTGTAGTCCTGCATAAGAAGAAAAAGTGGTTGAATCAAATCGATGAACATTCAAAACATTAGCAAATGGCTAGTAATGTTAAAAGATCATGTGTAAAGGATTAATCGACCCCAATTAACCACGTAATGAAAATGTTTGTTTAGGATTCAGAAAGGCATTTAGTGTACATTGTTACTCTTTTATCCTTGGCAGTTAGTATTCATGTTTGTTAAGAAGGGTGTAATAGAGATTACCATCAAAGCACAACTTGGGTGATGGCTGGAATGTAGGATCACAAATGGGAGGCGGTTATTATGATTTTAACAAATAGAATGCTGCCACCTAATTAATTATGAATTTAAAAAATCAAAAAGTCTAGAAAGTTGGATTTGGAGATCGGGAGACAAAAACAATATCAAACAAATCTAAATATATATAGTACTAGCTAAAACCCCGTGATATGCACGGGAAGAGTCGGGAAAAAAGTTATTAAATTTTAAATACTACAATAGAATCAGAATATCAATTAAAAGCACAAAAAATTTAGAGGGTCATAGGAATTCATGTAGCATGTCCAACTGAGTTACTGCAACTCCTATGATTAGCTTCCTTTTAGATTCATTTGACAAATCTTAACCGAATAAATGTGTAGCTTATTTCGAACAAGTGCATTGTATCATAACATGAAAGAAATCTCTTGTCTTTAAACTCGTGACTCGGTAACCCAAGCACTTCAAATTATTTTCAAGATATTCATTTGATGAAAGGTTATTGCAATATCAATTAAAATGAGAAGTGGCTCTCATTGTGTAGCCATGCTCTCTCTATTTTATTGCATTTTTTTTCTTTTTAACTTGTTGCGACTTTCTCTAAGATAGATAAACACAAAATGAGTTGATCATTGTTTCTATCATAACTTGACTTACCCAACCATCCTTATTTGTTCTACAATTGTTATCTGAGTTCAATTAATTGGTTACATGTGCTAAAAATTATGTTAAAAGTTTACAAAAAAGTCAAACGAAAAAAATAAAATCAATTGAATAGGTCGAATAATCAAAGAATTGCATTTCTTGAAAGGAGAGTAGCCCAATTTGCAATAACCACGCTGAAACAAACGCTTTCGAAAGAGCATATGTCATATAATTATGCTTCCTTCTATAAAGGTGAAGCACCTTGCATTACACCAAAACTGCCCTATGGTGACAAGAAGGCCTATGGTATAAAAGGAACTGTAGGTACAAGTTATGTATGCCTACGGTTAATATTGCACCGTGGCTATTCGTGCTGCTTCAATTTGGAAGAGCAGTCACGACGGTGCTTACCGTGGGTCTATGTCTCTCTCTCTCTCTCTCTCTCTCTCTCTCTGCGACTTGCCCAGTTGCCAAATGCCAAATACTCTCACCCACTCCCAGACAGGCAGACCGCAACACTCACCGGCGACGGGCGACAGAGACACACAGACACGGTAGGGGCTCATCGAGTTGACTCTTTTTGGCAGAGCTCAGCTCAGATCTGGAACGAACAAGACAACGAGGGGAGGACTTCACCGGTGGACTCGACTACCGAGGTCCGAGGCCGTCTTCAAATTTAGATATGGAACAACAATTGAAGAAGAAGCAGTGACCGGTGAGGCGAGAACTCCACCGGCCAATGACCTTCCCCTGTGACGACGTGTTGATAAACGGTGACCTTAGAAGAAGCAGTGATGAGCAGACTGATCAACGAGTGTCGACGACGAGGCGAGGACTCCGGCGGCGACGACTCGTTGACGACTGGTGCGGCAATAGTGCACCTTCCCCTGTCTGTCGAAAGGTCATCTTTCTGGTTTCTCTCATTTCCCATGCCTGCGGCAACAGTGCACTTCTGATCTCTTCTTCAGCCTAATTAAGCCACTCCACATGTAACAATTCTCATTCAATTTCCAATTTCACTGTAAAGATCACATCTGGGTCTCTGTTCCTTGTCTGCCTAAGTTTTAAATTTAGTTAATTTCGTTCATGTCACTTAAATTTATTAGCTGGTTAAAACTTCGGGTTATGTAATTATGGAGTCATTGCTGTGATGGGAGATCACTTCAAGAAAATAGAGTTTTGGTTTCACTATAATAAGTACTAGATGCTGAGCTTGAAATTTTTTGGCACAATGAGGTGTATTTGGGGTCCTTGAATCTCTATTGTCTTATTTTTCTGCCCGGTTCGTCGGTTCGATGTTATCATAACGCACCTTGTGTAATGTGGTTCATACTTCACACAAGATGGAGCATATATTGCTACATCTTTATTTGCCTTCATTTGGTTTTCTTGTCTGATTGGCTCTATGAGTAGCATGTGTGTAGCTCTGGAATGGCTCCATTATCATGCTTCATAAGTATCATTCTTCATATTCCCATGAGTGGCTTCATTTTCATGTTCCTGAAGTAGTATTTGTCATAACCTCACAAGTAGCTCCATTATCACGCTCCATGAGTAGCATTTAGATAGCCTAGAGAGTGCTTTTTATCATTTTCTGCCATTAGATAAAAATTTCATCATTCAATTACTTCCGGTATGCATTATACCTTCGGTAGTGATGCAAAGAGACAATGGAGTGACATATCCACTTGCAGTTTTTCCCCTAACTTTTCGCCTCATACGACATATAGTATGGTTCTGCCGTCATCAACTGTTTTCTTATTCTTATTCTATTCTTTTAGTTTATGTTGGTATAATTATTGGGTGCTTTTAGGCACTAATTCTATCAACTGCTTGACTATTGACTAATCTTGGGATACGAGAAAGAAAGGAAGGTCATTTCTTTTAGTGGGGTGAGAGAGTTAGATATAGAATGTGGAGGAAGATCCTTTTTTCTTGGAGAACCGTGAACATTAGCCATGCAAAAGTTCTAGTGTTTTAAGTTATGGTATGGATCCAAAATGGTAATAAATATTGCCATATGAGCTCCAGGATTACTATCAAGATAGTTGACGCATAAAGAAAGAAAGGAAGGTCCATCACAGTTTTTTCTTATGAAAATAATGACCGGGAGTAAGCAGCAGCATCTTTCTCTTGTGCTTTAGAGACGAGTTCCAGATGCATACCACTATGTGACACTGCTGACATGAACCCACATCATTATATATTCTTTACCAAGTTGTGTAACAGTATAGCTTAAAAACAATTTGAAATGAGGCTGCTTTTAGTAGTGAGCCCTTGATAGCATCTTACTAGGCATCGAGCGATCTCAGCGGGCAATCACCATCTGAATAGGTTTAGAGTTGCTTCAGTACTTAAAATTGGTGCCCTCAGTTATGTGGCAAAAGAGTCTAGCTAAGAGTTTTCAAAAAAGTCCTGTTAAAGTCTAGATTGTCTTATTAGCCGGTTAAAACTCTGGGTTATGTAATTATGGAGCCATTGATGTGATGGGTTTCGTGAATATTTTTTATGTGATTGCAGCATTTCATGACTGTGTGAACTTGGAATATGAAGTTAGTGTGTATCATCATATTTCAAAGGCATTTATCCGCAATAAAGAGTGTTGCACCTATCATACCTTTTAACAAGGTATGATAGGTCATATGAGTACCAATAATATGGATTGTGTCTAGACAATAAAGGCTAAGGAAGAAGAGAAGTGATGTCTACTTGAATTCCATAAGGCATGATTAGACTTTTTTCTTGTTGGAAGCCAAAAGTGTATTAGTATGAGGTGTCTCATCAAAGCTCCAGTGATTTTAGTCATAATCACTTTTTACCCTGACCATTATATCCATTCATTTTTGGCTTTGTTGCTGATTTACATTGCGTATATGTATTATTATGTATGTATCTTTTTTTTTTTAGTTATGAGTTATTCGACTTGCAAAAGGTGATGCTATGCGGGTGTTTGTGCGCGTGTAGAGGTGAAAATGGAAGGGGAAGGGAGACTGTCATAGGGAAGTACTGTGTGGGTGTCTTTGTGGTGTTTTGTGTGTATGAAAGGGGTTAAAAGGAAGGGGAAAACAGCAGTAATGAGGGGCTGCTACTGCTGTGTTAGTGTGTGTGTGCTTGGGCATATAAAGTGTGTTGTGTGTGTAAGGGGAAATGGGGGAACTTGTTGTGTACTGTGTGAGTGTTTGGGTGATTGTATGTATAATGTGGGGTGTTGCTGGGTGAAGGGAAGTTGCCGTGCGGCAGCAGGTGCGTGGTATTTCTCCATTAATCCCTCCCCTTTGCTGAATTTCTCTTCTCCTTTCCAGAACTGAATTCCCAACGCTTCTCTAAAAGGATTCTTCAATTTGCTTTCGGATTGAACTCACTTCTGGGTTCCATCTAATCAGGTATCTATTTCTTTCACCCAAGCATCGATTGATGTACAATTGATTGTTTCTATGATGTTTAGAATAATTTGCAATTACTGATTCCAAATTTCACACATCTGGGTCTTTTGGAGTCATCACCGGCGGCACCATTCTCTTTTGGAGCGTCACAACACTTTTGCTGAAAGTTCTTCTAACTCAGAAGAGGTGAGACTTTGGCATTTTGTTTATAATGTTCATTCTTTTTCCATGCTAAGCTTTTTGTTTTTGACTGTTACACATGCAAATTCGTAGTTTGTGGATGCTAAATTCAGCATCTATAATATGAATCTCCAGGTAGTTAAAATTGAGGTATTACTCCAGGTAGTTGGATCCCGATTGTTGTCGTGGATTCAGTAGTTTGCAATGGTTTGGACAATTATGTGTAGAGTTATGATAGTCCCCTTGTGAAACTTTGAGATATTTTTTCAAGAAATAACACTTAATTAATAGGAACCAACATCAAAATATTTCATCTCTCATGTCTCGTTGTTTCACCCAAGTAGCCCTAACTTTTCATTGCAATCTTTCTTGCCAATGAATTTGCCGTTAAAGCTTCATTTTTATCATTCCACTGTTCTCATTTATGTTTATTTGGTAGTTATGTTGATAAATACTAGCACCATTGTAGTCTATCATACTAGTGTTCTTGCTTTCCTTGTGCGCATTCCATATATAGTCACCATATGATTTTGCTAAGAGGGGCTTCGTTATCCTAGAGAAACCAACAAAACAGCATACGTGTGAAGCCCAAGCTGTCATCTGCCAAAATAAGAACATGCCACTTCAGGAAGGACTTACACCCATGCTGCTACATTAATTAGTAAACTTCTCTAAACTTCTATGTTACTTTGTAGTTCTTTTTTTGCTAAGAAGATAACTTTCATGTGTAAGTATTAAGGGATTAAAGCTACTGAAATTGTTGGGTTCTCATAACATACGTGCATGTTAAAGTTTTGATCTTTGTATTAGGTTGGGTCTAACTTCTAAGACATGTTTACTGTATTTTGCTTTTGGAGATGCCTTCTTTAATGAGTCAGTGTAGTCAATCCTAGAGCTTGGGTGCAAATTCCTTGTGGACTAATGGTGAACGGCCAGCTGAGTTGTTAAAAGTGGTTGCTATTTTTGCCATTGATCGAGAAATTTGAAGGCATAAGCTTTAGATTTAAAACCTGTTGCTACTGTTAATGTATTTGGCTTGAATGCAGCTATTGTTTAGTTAATTGGCTTTAGCATGACAACAAAACATTCATGCATAATCAATATTAACACCAAGGTTAAGTAGATATAGTCTCGAGTTTTGATAATAAGACATTGTGTTACAACATTCTTGAGTCTCTTATATAGTAGTTTTTGTCTTCTTGATTCTGCAATTCGTTGATTGAGTATACCTTCAAGCTTGGGATATGCTCCTTCAAACTTTACTAGATGTTTGTGGTGGCGTGGGTATTATGCAGTGTGTGAGTTGGTTGTGTAGCTAGTAGGGGTTGTGCGGTGGTGGGGGTGCTTTTTTCCAAAAATATTGAGAGTTGGAAGATGTGCGCATCTCTTCTTCTCAGATTTAGTTTCAGTAAGAAACAAATGAAGGACTTAGCATGAGCTGTGTCATGCTTAACCTTTTGCCACAGTGTTATCCTCTCCCAATTGCATTTAAATAAATACATGAATGGCCTATTAACCTTTCGAGGCTTCAAAGTTCCACAGCCTTTCATGCATGTGTTCAGGCCTAATCCAGTGTTCTGGACTCTGTATTTTGCCTTGGAAAGGGCAGATTGAATTGGAATGAAGGGTGGTGGCCACATTCCTTCTTTTGTTTGGACTTTGGAGAAGAAGATATAAAGGGGGAAAGGTAGAAGGGTTTGTTAATTGAATGTTGACGATGCACATGCCTTGCCTGCTAATTAGGGATGATTACAATATATATCTCCTTAACTTAAAATATAACTCCAATTATTTGGTAGAACCTCTCAGTCATCGATGATGATTTGTTTCATTTCGTAGGATGGTTATGATGGCGAGGAGCAAGATGCAAGCCCTACGAATGAGGACTAGTTCCCATGAGTTGCTCTTGAAAAAACTAATGTGGGTGGATGTATATAGTACCAACTTGGACAGGATTATGACATGGAGATAGCTTTTGAAATCAAGTGCTAGGACATGAATATGATATGGAGATAGCTTTTGAAATTAAGTGCTAGGATAGGATTATGATATGGAGATAGCTTTTGAAATTAAGTATTGAGATTGACGCTTTTGTATGGAATTTGGTGCACAAATTATTGTTATTAACATTGCACTATTTATGCAATTGAAAACATTTTTATAATCTTTCAGTTGCAGAACATGTTTATGATATTTCAATTGTATTTGCAAGTTATTGTGATAAAACAAGATCCAGCATTCGATTAAAAGAAGAAAAAAAAAGCACATGTACCTACGGTATAAACCGTAGGTAAAGGTTTGTGTTCTATTTTCTGGGCATTAATCCCTACGGTTTAAACCGTAGGGAAAGGCTTAAAAAAAGGGCCATGGTTTAACCTTAGCCTACGGAATGTACCGTAGAGCTTAAGGTACCTATAGGGTAAGCATATCCCTACGGTATTGCCCGTAGGCATATCATTCAAAAATAAAACTTATTCCTACGGTTATACCGTAGGCTAATCCTCCAAAAACCGTCGCTATAAGTGGGTTAATACGAATTCGGCATAGGTATATAGGCTACGGTATAACCGTAGGGATAACCTTCAACCCCGTAGGCATAGATCTAGGGCATCGCCACTTATGGCTACGGTATAGTACCGTAGGGATAGGCTATGCCTACGGTACATGGCACCTATACCTACGGTATTGTACCGTAGGCATATCTTGATTTTCTTGTAGTGTTGTTATAATTATGGTTTCATTTCTTTAAATGCAATTTCAACTTTGCTTTCTCACTGGTACAATTGTGTGATGCTAATTATAAATTATTGCTCCTTTTAAATAAGGATAACTTTATTGAACGAACATTCTTGCGAAATACTTTAATTTATAGTGACATAGATGACAATGCAAAATTGTAATGTGAGCCAATATGAAAACCTAAAAACTCTTTTACTTTGGACACTTTTATCTTGTTGTTGTAGCATTCTTTGTACGAATCTCGTCTACCATCAGAACAACTCATAGATATCCCTCCGTGGAAATGAATGGTTACTCCACTTAGGAAGTGACTTTACCGAAGTGCATGTCTAAGACTTAGGCCCCATTTGACAGAATTGTTTTTCCAGTTTTGTAAACTGGAAAAATTAAGTGCGTTTGGTGGACAATTTTTGTTTTTTTTTTCTTCAGTTTAAAAAATCGGTTTTTAAACCAAAACTGTTTTTAAAACTCAATAAATGAGTTTCGGTTTTTATTTTGAGACCACCATCATCACCACCCTCCCACTACCGGCAGCCACCACCCAACGCCGGCGACTGCTGCGGCCGTCTGCCACCGTTGGCCCCGGCGACTGCCGGCGACCATCGTCGGCTACTGCCATAGGCCGACAGCCACCAACAACCGTCGACGGCCGGCCATTGCCATGCCCCACCACCGCCACCGCCACCGCAAACCACCACAAAAAAAAAAAAAAACTCAAAATAAAAGCTGAGTAATCAAATACCAAAAAAAAAAATTCAAAATAAAAACTGGGTTATCAAACACCCACTTGTTTTTGTAATTTCTTTTTTAATAAACTGATTTTGGTTTTTATTTTATTTTTTTAAATAGAAAACCAAACCGAAAGTGTTGTCAAATGGAGCTCCGCTTTGTCTTGACCACAAAATGGTATCGAGAAAATGTTTAAACTTAGGTGCAAATTAAATTGCCCTTAAAAACTAAAATATTTGAACTTCATCTTTGTAGTATTGATCCAAAGAAATTTGTGAGTATTCTGAAGTATTTTTCAGTAGCTCCACTCAAGGAAATTCATTTTGAGGATAATTTTGACAAAATATAAGTGGGATGTGTTCAACCATTAGTTATACAATGAAAGTATAAATGGTGGTGAATCGCAAGTTAGGAAGTTGAGATGAACACCATCTAAAGCAATGTTTCTATCTATAAAGTAAAGGTTTGAAAAAGCAATTGTAAAAAAACCATCTTATTGCTATAATGTAACATCCCGGAAGTTCCGGAACGTTAGACACTCAATCGATCATATACACTAAGCAATATTATCCTCAAAACTTAACCAAATAATATCCTAACTTTCAAAGCAACTAAAACATCCATCAATGTATTTTCTCTCTGTGTACATTCATACTTGAAAACTAAATTTAAACCGGAATAATAAACTAGCAAGTCACCCACGCAGGGGTTCTAACAATCAACACCAACAATTAAATCCTTTTCTCTTTCACTCGCTATAATCTGTACTCAGGCAACCTACTGAAAGGAAATCAAAGGAGAGTGAACTTTTGAGAGCCCAGTAAGGTCGCAAAAAGATTTAAAACAACAAAACGATACGGACGATATTACATTCACAGTCAAATGATGATTTTTAAAAGGATCTTCAAATAAAACATAACATTTTGGTATAGATGAATGATTCGAACGATTTTAGATTCAAGTCAAACAGTAACTTTTCGAAACACTTTTAAATGAAATCTCAATTGTTTAGATATAAACACAGGGACGAGAATTAACTCACCCTCAATTAACAGTTATTCAAAACACTTTATGTATAATAAAAACAGGAATAGAAAACGTTGAACATGAGCAGTACACTATAGCAAAACCACCCTGGCAGTGCTCGATACGTTTTACATATGCATATGTACACTGACTCGTCCATCTAGGTACTAGTATAACCCAACCAACAAACCATCCTTATAACTCCCAAATTACTAACTCATGTCAACATTTAGAAGGAGTAAATACAATTGAAAATGCTTTACGATGAGCAATCAATAAACATATCAAATGAACAATGAATTCCAAGATGAGATGACACTGAGATAAGTACAACTCAAAATGTTTTACGATAGTCGAATCAATAAACATATGAGAATGAAGCAGAATTCTAAATGATCGATATCAGGCTCAAATTAAGTTATCATGGACAGTTTTCAAAACATCTTTTATGTCAAACATAAAATCGAATCAATGTATTTCATAAAGCTGTCATAATAGAACATTTGAAATCAGAACGATGAAGTAGAGTTCGGATAGAATTCCTTACCTCGATTCAAGCTAAGGGATGTTACCAATCTCGATCAATATTTTCTGAATAAACCTAGATTGGCAATCCATATGTTAGAACATAAACTATGCTACTATACTAATAACCTAATATCAGCTAACCACCACGTGCTAACTTCTAACTCTGAAATCGCTAAACTCAAAGCGCGTTTCGCATGCGGCCAACCTACCCGAAAATTTCGTACACTCCTTAATGCGCAATAATATTCCAAATTTATTATAAATTACAATAAAATTTTTTTATAGCTTAAAACATTATAAAAAGTCGAAATATGAAATTTCTGAATTTTTGAATATTTTTGAATTAAAATAATTTCTTTAAATGCAATAAAAACCCATAAATTACCAAAATTACTTCTAGCTGAAAATAAAGTCCCATAATTTTTATAACAGCTTTAAAATATGTATAATAATTATAGAAATTCAAATCAGAAATTAATAAGCATTAAAACTATTTTTAAATTATTCATCTTACTAAAACCAATGAGCTGCGGAAACTATATCAAATCAACTCTAAAATTTACGAAACTGAAACTAAGATTTCTTTGTGATACAAAAACATTACTGAAATTTTTCCAAAACATTTTCATTAGTTTAGAGGCTCCAAAAGAATTTCACAAATCTAAAATTACAGAAAATACTAAAAATACATACGATTTCAGAAAATTGTGAATTATTACCAGAAATTCCAATATAGCCTAAATTATTATACTATAAAATTTCACGTACTAACAATAAGCGTGTACTAGTTTACGCACGTGTCGATCCTAACGCGAAGCCAATTTTTCGGCTCCGTACTTCTCCTTTTTTCTTCTTCTCTTTACTTTCTCTCCGAACCAAAACACACTCACCAGCTCATGGTTACTATTCACACAGTTTCCTTGCTTCCCATTTTTATCTCATAATCACCACTTGCTCACACATGAAACACCACTCATAACACACACTACACACACACACACATATACATTATGCACTCATGTAACACACTCAACCCATTACCTCCACAACACATCCACAAATATATATATATATATACACATCCACCATGCCCACTGCCTGGTCTCCCTCTCCCCTTCTTCTCTCTCTCTCTCTCTTTTTTTGTCCTACTCACTCTATACACACTCTCATATACATACACATGCACTCCAAATGCACAGCAACTCCCTGTTTCCATGTCACAGGCCATACTCTCCAGTGACACCCTTTTCTTCCTCATTACACACACAGAAACACACCTTCATTCCATGCCAAACAAACTTGTCACACCCACTTCCCTTCCCACTCTCAAACACCACAAACACGCTTATGACCAAAAACACACCTTTTTTTTTTTTTTTTTTTTGACAAAAAAAAAAACACGCTTATTCTTTTTACCCATTACACTCACGGTTCACACACAAATCACTCACATATGAAAACTAACACACACACAAATGGGTTAAACACTCACAATAAAATGCATACAATCAGCAGTGCACACACCCACACAGTCCCATATACACTCACATATTGCACTCCTCACACTCAAGGTTCACACACTTTATCCCCCTGTTGGCTCTAAACCCACAAAACCCACGCTGCCTCACGGCAGTGCTAGCTGTCCATTTCTTTCACACACACAAACACACACACGTGCACTTTTCTTTTTCACAACCCAAGCACACAGCAAAAACACTCACTCCAGTGCACACAACTCAGACACATGCACACACACATCACTCGCCAAACACACTCATACAGCTGCACAACCTATGAGCCCAAACCCATCTGTGCACACACTCGCAGCGTACACCCATACCCACACGACTGAACAACAGCCAGCAAACGCTATGCAGGCATCACAGCCACTCCGGTGAGCACACACGCTACCGTAAAACACACACCTAGGAGCACTGCATACACATACTCTGCTCAACACCCCCAAACACCTTCACAGGCCCATCAAGCTGCTACATACCATAGCAGCTGTAATTCTCCTCTAGAGCATTTTTGAAGAGGACGAAAATACACTAATTAAACACTCACGTAACACAAGAACACAATACAAACTATTTCAGACACCTCCACATCCGACACACTAAAATACACACGCAGTTCACACTCTAAGCAATGCCGACACAATCCCTATTATGGCTTCATTTGCACCCACCCAAACATAGTCCACATATACACTCATTCACTCCCATTACACACATTTCACCTCTTCCACACCCACGGCTGTATTTGCGGCAGCCATGGCCATCACCTATAAATCTTCACAGCCAACATTAAACACACACTTTCAGTATCACTCAAACCCACACTAAACGCATAGCATCTCCATCTCACGGCCATACACCCAGCCCCCTTAATCCCCCATAAATAAGTGAATAATATAGAGAAGGGTTAGAAACTTACCAAATGAATTTGCCGGAAAATTTCTTCGATCCCTTCCCTTCTCTCTCTCTCGGTATATTTCTCTCTCTCTGCCCTAATAAGTCTCCAACAAAGCCAAGGACGGTTGATCACTATTCTATTATCTATATCTATATAATAACCCTAATTCGGAACATAACCAAAAAGCCCCCCCAAATTTTCTTTAGTTATTCTTATTTTTACGTGAAGCCTTTTTCTTATTATAAAAAGGTCCATAATAATATTCATGATATGTTTTTTTTTTATGCTAGAAAAATTTTAATTGGTTTGCCACATGACCCCGCTTCACTATTCGTCACTAAAAGTCGCTACTTAGTACATAAATGCTAAAAGAATTTAATTGTCACTAAAAGATTGTCGATAAAAACACAGTTACGCTAATAGTCACTAAATACTTAAATCATTATCCCGTGTAACTGTCAGCTTTAGATTATAATTTATGGTTTATTGCTTACCAAATTCGTCGCTAAAGTTCCAAACAAAAATATATCGATGGTAACTAAAATTTCGTCGCTAAAAAATATATTCGCCTCTAAAATTTCTAATTAGGTCCGAAGAAGTATCTGGGTGTTACATATAAACTTTGATCACAACCAATTATCAGAAAAGAAAAAACAAATTCTATAAAACAGTTACATTTGATACAAATTGAAGTACATAGCCATGGCTCCTAGCTTTTAAATCTTTTCACATGGATATACATTCGAAAAACTGTAGGACCCAAACTTTTAAACCTTTTCACATAAATGTCCGTAAGAAAAACAATGTAGGATAATGTATTAGTCTTATATGCCAGTCAACGGAAAAGTAAAATATCTACAAACATGGATATAAGCATTTATGATAGCTATAATATCTTTAGCAATGCGTACCTTAATATCAAGTGGTATATTTCGGAGGTGTTGTTTCAGTTACATAATTTCAAACCATCCAACCGACTGCGAAGAAAGGAGGAGGAGCACCTTTTGGCAGCTATCGAAAACTCCAATGAAGCCAAAAAAAATGAAAAATTTAAGCGGATTTTGGAGAGGTTTTGTTACAAAGGGATCATTTATAATTCCTTACCCTGGCATTCGGAGAAAGTTACTTGACTTGATTTTAGAACCACAATGACGGAAAAAAAAACTGGCTTGAATGCATACAGTGTCTTTTGCATGTATGGCTTGATTACGCAGTTTTTTTTTTGAGTTTTTTTTTTTTTTTTTGTTGATTTGCGGTGGCGGTGGAGGGGCGTGATGGTGGCCGGTGGGGTGACTGGCGACGGTGGCTTCTGGCTGGCCTGCAGGCTGCGGTGGTCGGCAGCCATGGCCAGCAGCGGTGGACGGTGGCTGTGGTGGTGATCTCAAAATAAAATTCAAAATTGAAAACCGAAAAGTCCTATATAGGAGTTTTCAAAAACAGCCTTACTTTAAAAATTGATTTTCAAAACTGAAGAAAAAAAAAATGTGTGCCAAACGCGTTTATTTTCTTCTGTTTACAAAACTGAAAAAATAACGTTACAAAAAAGAGCCTAAAATTTTCATGCTTTTCTTTTAGATGTTTCCGCAGCCATTATTTGCAACTCTCAAGTACAAAATTGTTGCAAAAACCACTGACAAAGAAAGCACATACTCAAGTTGCAGCAATTGCAGAGAAGACTTAGATCTTAGCGGGAGAAAAAGAAAGAACCTATGTTTCAAAATCTTTGTAACAAATTGTTGGATTTGTAAGTCGTGTTTGTGATAGTGGCGGCCGTCTGAATCTACAGAGTCGTCAAGGAAGCATTAGACGTGGGTATTTTCATGATATTAGACGGTGGCCCTATTACCATGTTTGGGTTTTTTAAGAAGGGCATTGACAGGTGTACATATGGCTGGATGTGGTATTGAGATGCAATGCAAGAACGTGATGAACTTCTGATTTTGGCCGATAAAATCACGACAACTAAGATAATTTTAAAAGAATAAATAAAAAACCTGAGATTTTTTGTTTTCTTTTCTAAGCAAGTCATATTATAAGAAAATAGAACATCAAAAGATACAGGAAGCTAGTTCTCGTCTTCATCCATTAACAAAAAAGGGAGGATTACTTCAGTGTCTAAAAATTCTTGGCATTTCAGTATCGATTACTATTTTTAACGGAATCGGTCTTTTAATGCCCAATCCCGATATTGGATAGGGATTTTTGAGTGAAAAATTTCTCCGATGGATTTTATAGTCCAAAATTTAGTTCAGGTTGCTTGAAAATGTGCTTAAAACTATTTTGGGATTCTTTTGATGCGATGGCTGCCAAGGGGTTAGTTATACGTCGGGGGTATTTTTATAATCTTCCATACGCGTGGCGAATTCAGAGAGAACCATGCTCAGGTGTATCCTGTGCTTGTATAGGTATATACTATGCATGTGTTGTGTATTTTTGACGATAATTATAGTGTGAGTGCTATGATTGTGTATACATTCAATGTGTGTACATATACTGTATGTATTGAGGGATACCTGTAGGAAGGAGGGTGTTTGGGCCATATATCATAGTTGACCTTGGAAACAGGAGAAATAACATGAAAGAAGTAATCAATCCACTCCACCTTTGCTTCAGCGTTTTTGGTCATCTTTGTTCCGTACCCTTCAAACTTCCCAGTTTAAGGATCATTCGCAAACCTTTCTTTTTTCCCCTGAGGGAGCTCGAAGAACTCCTTTCCAACCTCCTGTAGCCGTTGGATCAACGCCGAAGAAATGCCGTGATCGGTGACAAGGAAGAATCCCCATTCACTGCACGCTTTCGATACCTCGTCAACGAGATCGTCGTGGGGTAGCGATAACGAGACCACCGGCACCGTGACGCCCTCGATTGCCCTGGTGTTCTCCGGCCTCTCGTGAGCTGGACGGATAAATTTTTCCGGCAGCTCGTGGAGGTTTCCATGGGCCAGGGCCTGGACTCTCTCCACCTCCATATATTTTTCCCCTAAGGTGATAAGGTTAATTGGGGTTACTGCTCTACCTATTCCTATTTATTGCTGTGTGTATAGCTAGCGTTGCATGCATGCCTAGCTTAGCTAGAGAGGAAGTTGTTGTTATCTAATTAATATTGCCAGTACTGCAATGCACATAATGTTAACCTAACCTACTGTCTTAGGCAGGGTGTTCTACGAGGACAGTAATTACTTAGGCCCGTTTGACAGGAATTTTTTTTTTTCAGTTTTGGAAACTGGAAAACTGGAAAAAATAAACGTATTTGGTAACTATTTTTTCTTCTTCTTCAATTTAAAAAATCAGTTTTTAAACTGAAGAACAAAAAAAAACTCAAAAAATGAGTTTCGGTTTTTTATTTTTGAGACCACCACCCTCCCACCGGCGACCACCTCCGGTAGCCACCGCAAACTACAAAAAAAAAAAAAAAAAACTCAAATATCAAACACCCACTTGTTTTTGTAAAAAAAAAAAAAAATTAAACTGTACTTTATGTAATATCCCGAAAATTTTCTTTCTCTGTGTGCGAAAATTTTATTTTAAGTAAATAAGCTTGTGGTCTTTTTGAGAATATTGAGAAAATGATTTTTATCATTTCTGAAATTTTCGGTCGAATGGAAGTGGTTTCAGTCGACTCAAAACTTTTTGATGTTCAAGTTTTGGAGTCTAAAGGATTTGGTCGACTAAAAATAGTTTTCAGTAGACTCAATAGTTTTTAGTCGAATGAAAAGTGTTCAAAATTTTGATATGGAAGTTTCTGAAGCATTCGGTCAACTAAAAAGTATTTAAATTGTGTAAAATTATTTTCTGAAGTTTTTAGTCGAATTAAAAAGTTTTTAATCGACTAAAAGAGTTTTCGGTCGACTAAAAGTGTTTCGATCGACTAAAAAGTATTTAAATTGTGTAAAATTATTTTCTGAAGTTTTTAGTCGAATTAAAAAGTTTTTAGTCGACTAAAAGAGTTTTCAATCGACTTTAAAAAAAATCGACTAAAAAGTTTTTAGACTTTTTAGTCGACTCAAAAGTGTTTTCATTCAACTTAAATGTTTTAAGTCGAATTAAAACTCATTTTCGGTCGAATGCAAACTTGATTTTTGTCCCACCATATAAATAGTGTCTTATTTCATTCTCTAGCCTTTTGGGGTTCTCTGTTTCTTCCTCCTTTGCGCGCGAAAGAGAGAGGGAGAGAATGCTTTGGAAGTTCTAAGGTGAAGCTTAAGGTTTTGCTTTTCTCAAAGGCTTGGCTAAGGTAAGGGTTATTTTCGAAATTCAAATTAGCGATGGACCAATTACTCTTGTAAGTCCTTAGTTTCTTTTTGAAATCCGAATTTCTTCGAATTGAGTTAAGTGATTCTTCTTCTCCTCTTTACTTTGAGCTTTACTATAAATAACTTGTTCTAAATGCTATGACTTGTGAAATTCAATTTCTGTCGAATTTGTTTGATCTTAGAATTTGCGATGTTGATATCGTTCGTTTTAGAGATTATCATTATTTCATAAACTCCGTATATTGTTTGACATGTCCAATATTTGATTTTGTTAAATTGAATTCTTTATTTTGATAACTCTATGAGCCATGTCACAGTGTATGTGACTTATGTCTAACTTACCCACGTGGATTGAAACGTGGACTAGCTCAGGGGAGTTGAGCTAGAGATCGCGATCTTACTTTCTGAACCGGCCTCATATGTCAGTGATGACGTATGTGACCACTTTCTGAATGACTCTCTAATGTCTGTTTCTTTATTCAGATATGTTTTGACATTCGAAATCTGGTTTGATTGTCCATTCTGTTGAGACCCTTTTTGCTTCTGAAATTTTGTTTCTCTGATATTTTTGTTTCCGTTTGATTGGTCCTTTGGGCGACCTTACTGGGCATTTGGCTCATCCCCTTATTGTTGTTCCTTTCAGGAGACCAATAGGTGGGACCTTGGATTGGAGGGCTAGCTGAGCGATCAAGAGTTAGCTGTTTTGTCTCAGATATTAGTTCTGACGCTATTTGGGTATATTTTTGGAAACTCCGTGTCGGAGAACATGACTTGTATAAAAGCTTTGGGGTCATTTTGTTAGACATTGATGTATTTTGGGAATTATTAGTATATGCTCTGATTTACCATTTTGGAGTTCTTATAATAATTATAGGATTTTATCTGATCATTGTGTATTCGGCATTAACGCTTCATAAATAAATTCGGGGCGTTACACTTTAAAAAAAAATTTGGAAACTGAAAAGAAAAAAAAAATGTTGTCAAACAGAGCCTTACTTTAATGATGATGAGAAGATGTTGCCCTCTGGAGAACAAAACGTACAGTTGTCTTCTTACTATGAACGTGTTCCGTTTCCAAATTCCCAGATCGTTATTGCCACAAGTAAAATGAGTATTGGAAGGAAGATCAGTTAATTTTGAACAGTAATCTATATGGTAGTAAATTTTTGCTAATTATGGGGCTGTTTGATAAAACTGAAATTTAAGTAATGAAAACTTTAAGCGACTGAATTTTTACTGAAAAATAAATTAACCTGTTTAGTAAACTAAAAGCAAATGTTTGAAAATTTTTTATTTATAAATTTATTCATTTTACCAAAATTTTGTATTTGTTTATGTATTTTATAACTTTTTGGGGAAGTAAAATCGTGTTGGTGGTGGTGACAATGACGATGGAGTAATACTGGAGGCGGAGGGGGGGGGGGGGGCGAAGGCGAAAATGTGTCAATGGTAGTGGTAATAGTGCGTGAAGACGTGGTATTAGTAATTATGATAAAAAAACGATAGGCGGCGACATGGTGGTCATGACAGTGGTTGTAGTGTGGTAGATATTTAGATGATTTTGACAGAAACGGACGTGGTGACGATATCGACGGTATGGTGGAGGTGGTGGTGTTCTTGTCGTGGTGGTGATAATGGCTAGGTCATGATAATTGTGGTGGTGGTAACAAAAGAATATAATGGTTGTGGTGGTGGTTGTATTGTAGTGGAGGCGGTGTTACTAACAAATTAATTGAGGCGGCATCGTGGTGGTAATTTTTTTTTATGTAAAAATATGTTAGATAACTTTTAACCATCTCACTTAGAATTAAGTGATCAGCATTAAGTAAGTTCACCATGACTCAAAATTTTACTCTATTTTTATAAGAATTAATTTTTTAAGTGATACGAGATTTAGCGTTATCAAACGCACTTAATTAAAAATCATTGAAAACTTTAAGTTTTAAGTGCTTAATTGCGTTTCCAAACACACCCTAAATGTTTCATTTTAATCGGTATCTTTCATTTTAATGACTATCTTCAAAATAAATATATTATCGTTCAGTAACAAGTTTTTTTACAAGATCAAATTGGCTCGTTGAAATTTGGTACAACACCTGCTGTATGTAAACTGTGCAAACTAAATAATAATAATAATAATAATAATAATGTTATCAAGGAACAGGTTACCAGCTAAGAGGATCATCATTTGGAATCATCGGATAGTAATTTAGTTTATTTATTTTTAAATGTAATCCTAAAGAAATCAAGACTTCTAACATGGGGGAAGGGCCCACCTAAAAAGCAGCGCCAACCTTCGCATTTAAGGAGCAGTGAGTTGACCGGCATAGCCTCCAAACATGCAAAAATCTGCTACTTTACCTCTGTGGATGATGATGTTTTGCTGAACAGTAGATGAGATGCATAAAAAAAATATCGTTAAATATATTTAACGATGAAAATTTATTACTATAAATTTTAATAATAGCGATAAAATATTTAGAATGATAATATTTTAGACATTTCCCATTGACTTTTGATAAAAAAGGAAGAAAAGAAGAGGAAACTGCCATTTGAAGTTGGCGTAATAAACTCAAGAAAAAAGGCAGTCCTAGCCGTTGGCATTTCACGGGTAGCTAGTGGCACTTTATGTTACACTAAGTGGGATGGCCTTTTTGTGGAGACATTATCTGCACAAGAAGTTGTACTGTTTAAAAGGAAGTTTGAATGCCATGACAAATATAATGGACTACAATAGAACAAACTTTTCCTATTCAGGTTGTACAAATATTCCTCTAACTTCATGTATAATGACAATTAATAGTCGCTAAAAGTATGTTTGGATGAGGTAATTGAAATGAGGATTTCACATTCCTAGAGGATATTGAAATACATGATATAAAATCTCTTGTTTGGATATTGATAAGATGGATTTACTAAATTCTAACAGGGATTTGGAAAGGGAATTTGGGGTGCTAAAATTCCTTTTAGAAATAACTAGTACATACTAGTTATTTGCCAAATCCCTTCCACATAAAGAGTCTCCATTATTTTAGGTAACTTCTTCCATAAAAAAAGGTGATGCTCTCTCTTATTAGTTTGTACCTATACACTATTAAAATTATCTAGGTTCAAATTTTCAAATGTAAATCCACATATGAAATACTCAATCTACAAAATCGCCCAAACACAATATTTGCAATTCCATCAATTTGTAAATCAACGAATTGCAAAATGAATGGATTTTGAAATATAAGGTAATTTGAAATTCTTCATCCAAACACACTGTAAATGTTTATAGTGCCTTTTCTTCTAACACTTTCAACGACAATTATTAGCATCATTTTTTTATCGTCACTAAATAAAAGCCACTAGAAGCATTTAGAAACGATTGATTATCAATATATAGGGAGTAGAAGGAAGATTCCTCTAACCAGAGTAGCAGCTAAAATTTTTCCGTCTACAATATACCAGTGAAGACACACATTGCGATGTAATAGAAGGATATATTTAAGAAATTACTAAATCCGGTTTACAAAATATGTCTTTTAGTCATGTTTTTTGAGGTTAGAACTTATATATATATATATATATATATATATATATATATATATATATATGGAAGCTGATCCGTTGCTAGCGCTAGCACCGTCCGCTATATAATGTAGCGGATGGTGAATTTTCGTCCGCTACATTATATAGCGGACGACAAAACAGCGCTAGCAATGGATCACGACCCTATATATATATATATACATGTATATATATATACACATGTATATATATATATACACATGTATATATATATATACACATGTATATATATATATATATACATGTATATATATATATATATACATGTATATATATATATATATTACACACGTGTACACAGGTGTACACATGTGTACATGTACACGTGTACATGTGTACACGTGTGTACATGTGTACACATGTGTACATATCTGACATATGTACATATGTGTAAATATGTACACATGTGTACATATGTACACATGTGTAAATATGTACACATGTGTACATATGTACATATATGTAGGGGGAGCTGATCCGTTGACCGCGCGGACAACTTGAGTTAAGTTGCCCGCGCGATTTGTGGACAGTTCAGATATTTTTTTTTTACGTTTTTTTAAAATCGTCTGCTACATTATGTAGCAGACGATTTTTTGACAAAAATACCCTCCAACTTAAAAGGACAGGCCAATCTTTTGACTTTTTTTTCCTCTCTCTCTCATTTTCCTCATTTAATGTTCTGACATTGTTTCCTTTCTCTCTGCTCTCTCTCGTCATTTTTTTCTCTTTCTCTCTCCTTTCTCTAATTAACTCTCTCTCTCTCTCTCTCTCTCTCTCTCTCTCTCTCTGTTGCTGTCTTGTTTAACATTGCTACTATGGCAGAGTTTCTTAAGGCCTAAAAGCTCTTTCCACCTGCGAGAATGATATAACACCGTGGTGCTTTGGGCGAGAACAAGTAAGGATCTGAACCGGAGATTATCATTCTTAGGCGAGACTTCGGCATATCCGGTGAGCTGATCTGAGACAAGGAGATGCAAAACATTGAATTCCCGAGCTTTGAGAAGAAAAAGTAGTTTGGCAAGAGGGCATCAGAACGCCAAAAGCATTGTACCTGTTTGTTGCTCAATTTTTTCACACCGCGTTATGTTCCATATTTCAGTTGTCATCAACCAACTTCCCAGCCTCTTGTGCTCAACTTAAAGTATCCGCAAGTCCACTAGGAAAAGACGTACACAGAGAAAACCAGAAAAAAGGAGGTAACATATCATGAGGATTCTCGTGATCGGTTGCTGTGTCGACGATCTTCTTGGGAGAGTGAGAAATTGTCTCATGGATGGTGTAATACGGGAAGCTGGGTACTTGTTCAAGTAAAGGACAAATGTTACAGAGCTCGAACAGAACCGTGTGAAACTTAAATGTGTTCTGAGCAGGGTACAAGATGGAGATGAAGAAGACTGCAAAAATGCAAAAGATGTCTGGTGCCAAAGAAAGTGAGTGTGTACCTACGTGGAGGTGCCACAAAGGCTGCAGTCCGAGTTAGCTTCCAAGTATGCAAAATGAGAGACAGTGAGGGCAGATTAAGGGCAGAAAGCAAGGCTTCCCGGACAGGCCGTGAGGAGTGGCAATGCTGCGGAGACGAGGTTGAGATGAACAGGGCCGGTAGTCAACAGTCAAAGTCAGGGTCCAATGCTACGGTCCAATGTTACGGTCTACAGTTATGTCCAATTTGTCTTTCTCTCTCTAGAATCCAAGAACTCCCAAATTCTAGAGTGAGAAAGTGATTTTGTAAGAATGAGCCAAAAGTCCCTTTTTGAGTCATAAAGTTCACTATTTATAGGAAACAGTGTACCTGTGTCATCAAGTGCCACATGTCGTCCCCTCGGAGTGACACGTCACTAGGGGGTCCCAAAATACCAATTCTCTATGGAACTGCCGGTTCACAAATTCGTGCTACCTGCCCCACACAGCTTCGCTTTACCTGTCTGAGAAGACTGAACACACCATGACAGCATGATCAAAGTAAACCTGTTGCCCCAACCACCGGTCCAAGCCCTTACTGAATCCCACAAGATGCATTAAGAGACGCGTAGAGAACTTGACATCGGTGAGGGTTGCCCCTGTAGCCAACTGCCAGGTGGACTAGGCGCGACGCCCTCCAAAGACTACTTCAGTCTCGGAGTGACCCGGGGGTCATTGTCCTTAGAGGGCCGATAATCGCCGGTAACATGAGTGGACATGGTCGTAGCTTAGTGCTTAGTGTCATGCAAGTCACCCCAGACGGCGATAGCTTTGTGGTAACGAGCCTATCCCGTTGCGAAGGGTCCTCCTGTCGAAGCACTACAAGTGGAGCCCCTTGAATAAAGACGTCGATAGCTTTGTGGTAACGAGTCTATCCCGCTATGAGGGGTCCTCGTGCCGGAGCACTACGAGCGGAGCCCCTCGGGCTGAAGACGGCGATAACTTTATGGTAACGAACCTATCCCGCTGCGAGGGGTCCTCGTGCCGGAGCATTACGAACGGAGCCCCCCCTGGAAGCATGTAATATGATTGTGGCACATGGGCACGATGCCTACAGCACGAGACATTGATTATGGCACATGGGCACGATACCTACATCACGAGACATTGATTGTGGTGCATGGGCACGATGCCAACAGCTAGACCTGGCAATTTTTTGCCCGCACTCGCGGGTCGACCCATAACCGGTCAAAAACCCCGGGTACGGGTACACATATGTGCTACCCGGGAAAATTAGACCCGTACCCGGACCGGACCGTATTTTTCGGGTCGGTCCGGGGCGGGTACGGGTTACCCAGATTTTTATACTATATATCCTCTCTTTGTGCCCTAATCCCTAACCCCGTCTCATTTCTCCTCTGATCTCTCTTCTTATTCTCATTTCTCTACCGCCGCCCCAGGCCTCCAGCCCCATCTCCTTCTCTGCGCCACCGCCCCATCCTTCTCAACTGCAACCGCCTCTTTCTCTCTATCCTTCTTCCTTCACTTATCAGTAATCTCGAGATCGAGCACTGACTGTGAGCCCATCACCGAGATCTACCTCCGACAGCCTAGGCATCAGCCCTCTTCGGCAGCTCACTCTTCAACGCGACGCCGACCGCCCTGCTTTGCTGCCGCCGACATTCTCTCTCTCTATATCTCCCTCAGTGCTCATCCTAAATCAGTAACAGATTCTAGATCTTCTCTCACAATCACAGATTGACTACCAATGGCCGTCAATTGGGAGATTCAGGAACGGGGGAGGTACTCCGTCAAGGAGTACAACAGAAAGAGGGATGGCGGCTACGGGTTGAAGTTTACGGAGGTGGTGGAGACAGAGACGCAAGTGGTTTCCGGCATCAAGTACTACCTCAAGATCTCGGCCCCTACTCCCACCGGCGCTCCCAAGATCTTCGAGGCTGTGGTGGTGGTGAAGCTGTGGCTTCATTCCAAACAATTGCTCCATTTTTCGCCTTCGCCTGCTACAAAATCAAGTGGATTTGCTAGTAACCGTTCGTGTTGTAATACTTTAAACTGATGATGCTTGTTGAGTTGTTGTTCTCCTAGTTTCCAGTTTTATGTGTTGGCTTGAAACAATTTTCTAAATATGGTACGAATTAAATCAATTGGTCTAAGACTTTAGTTTAAACATCAGATCTACGGTTAAAGCTCTGTTTGTTAAGAAAAAAATTAATAAAAAAATTAGGCATTTACTCGCGGGTAATGCCCGGCCCGCGTGGGTAGGGTACGGGTTCTTAAAAAGACTACCCGGGAAAAAACGGGTAAAATTTACCCGGCCCGTTTTTACCCGGACCCGGCCGGGTATTACCCGTACCCGGCGGGTTTATCCGTTTGCCAGGTCTACCAACAGCATGAGACAATACTTGGTGTCGGGGCACATGTTATAAGAGTGGCACATGGGCGCGACGACGAGCGTCGCGGAACAATACCTGGTGCCGGGGGCACGTATCATGAAAATAGTGCACGGGCGAGGAGACGAACGTCGCGGAGCAATACTCGGTGCCCCCCAGAACAATACTTGGTGCCAGGGGCACATGTTATGAAAGTGGCGCACAGGCGCGGCGACGAGCGTCCCAGAATATACTCGGTGCCGGGGGCACGTATCATGAAAATGGCGCACGGGCGCGGCGATGAACGTCGCGGAGCAATACTCGGTACCGGGGGCACATATCATGAAAGGGGCGCATGGCGAGGCGACGAACGTCGCGGAGACGGCGCACGGGCGCGTGTCGGGTATCCCGGAGACGGGGCATGAGCCAAGTATGCATGTTATACCAAAATAATAAGTGCGATGTTCAGTAATGACAAAGTCGGGCATGATGATACGCGTTCGTCGGCCACGGGACATTTGGCGGTAGCGCGTGACTTTGGGCGACGGGCATCGCAGGAGCGGTGCGCGGTCGAGGGTGACAGACGACGGACATCGCGAGGTTGATGTACGAATGTCCGTAAACATCGCGGAGGTGCAAAGACTCGAGAAAACAAGTGCGCATGGGACGGGAGGCCATAGGCCAAAAATGGGAGGAAGGCCAAGCCCAAAGCCCCTGGGAGGCCGAGGCCGACCCTAGGGGTGGCCAAGGCCAAATGGCCAGCTCCCATGAAGGGAGCCCAATGTCACTCCCCTTTTTGGCGAACTTTAGGCACGCTGATGGTAGGTGTTTTGATGGGAAATGATGAATCCAAAAGTTGCGTTACGATGAACGTGTTGCCATGACTCGTGCCCACATGATGAACAAGGTGCCAAAGTGTGAAAAGGACTTTGCGCGAAAAATGAAGAACCGAGGGGGAGGGTGGTGGAAAGGCAACCCCCCATGGAGGCCAAGGCTGACCCCATGGCCTTGGGGGAGGCCGAGGCCGACCCCATGGGGTTGGCCAAGGCCTCTGGCCCTTGACCCCGTTGCTCCGGTTGCGCCGTCGGTCGACATTTTTGGTGAAAAGGTGTTTGGGTGGTCTCAGCGTGACGATCGTGCTAGCGTGAGTGACGTTAACGTAAAAACAATTGGTGACTAAGTCACGCACGAAGCGCGCGAAGCGAAAAGTACTCTTGACTTGGGCGCGCGCACTTTGACTGGTTTGATGCGTTAGAAAATTGACCTTTGAATCTGTCGACGTGTTTGGGCGAAGCGGGACCCCTAGTGGGCCCTTGGGTCTGACCAAGATATGTTGAGAACAATGTCTACGAAGATTTCTTCAAGTGGCTGGAAAACGCAGATGGAATGAAGAGAGATTTGGAGGCATTTTTGGAGGATGGAATCCAAGAGAGAGCCCAGGGTGTTTGCTTCAAGTTGCCATTTCCCAACTTGTACTATCGTTTCAAGCTCGATATGGAGGCGACAGTGATGGAACAAGTAAAAAGTCAGCTGGTTGGAGAAAAATGATTCGAAGAGGTGGCACTTAATGTTGTTTCCGCCACTTTGGATGTAAAAAGCATTCAAAGAAAGCATTCAAGCTAGATAGGGAGGCGACAATGATGGAACAAGTAAGAAGTCAGCTGGTTGGAGAAAAATGCTTTGAAGAGGTGGCACTTGATGTTGTTTCCGCCACTTTGGATGTAAAAAGCATTCAAAGAAAACTTGCATATGATTTGGGATTAACTGATCTCGTTAGAAAGGAGGATGGACGGGAGAGAGCTGGGTTACTAAAGCGGCGACTGAACAATGGGAAAAGGTCCTGCTAATCCTAGATGACGTATGGAGTACGCTTCCCTTGGCAGATATAGGAATTGATTTTAGAGATAGATGAGAGAGATAGAGAGAGTTAATTAGAGAAATGCGAGAGAGAGAGAGAGAGAGAGAGAGAGATGATGATGATGAGAGAGAGGTGAGAGAAAGGAAACAATGTCAGAACATTAAATGAGGAAAATGAGAGAGAGAGAGAGAGAGAGAGAAGTCAAAAGATTAGTCCGCTACACAGTGCATCAGATGGGCTGTGCTTTTAAGCTGGAGGGTATTTTTGTCAAAAAATCATCCGCTACATAATGTAGCGGATGGATTTTTAAAAAATATAAAAAAAAAGACCTGGACCGTTCACAGATCGCGCGTGGACGGTCAAATCGCGCGGTCAACGAATCAGCTCCCATATGTATATATATATATATATATATATATATATATATATATATATATTACATCGGAATGTGTGTCTTCACTGGTGACGCGCTTCACGCTAAAGCTTGTATGGCACGTGGTTCACATTATGCTTTGTTGTAAGAAGAGAAGGTATTTGTTCTAATACTCTTTTTAGTGACAAATAAGAAGTTGAAAGCATAAATAGTGTAAATAGGGGATGCTATTTCTTCTCTAACATGTTAATTCACCTCCTTATATATATATATATATATATTTATATATATATATATATATATATATATATATATATATATATATATATATATATATATATATATATATAGCTGAAACCTTCACTTAAAATTGCGACATGTAGAAATTTAGGAACCTTCTCCTTCTGCCACGTAAGTTTCAACTTTGCATGCGATAGTTCCCTAACTTAATTGGTCTCTTCATTTAGAGTCCAACTTTTTTAAATTGGATGTATACAATTCAAGAATCCTATTTGTTTTGGTGTCTTTTTTCTTTTCTACCCTATTTAACTCTTTCATATGATTTATTATTAGAAAATTCGTATGTATAATTTACCCTATATTTCTAAACTTTATAAAATTAAGAAGTCAATCATACACCTTATAAAACTCTACTTAATCACTTCACTTATATATTAGGCCCTAATTTTGATTATTAACACCTTATAGGATTCAAGAATCCTATTTATTTTGGTGTTTTTTTGCCTTTTCCACATTTATTTTGGTGTTCTTTTCTTTTCCTACCTCATTATTTAACTCTTTCCTATCATTTATTATTAAAAAATTCGTGGGTATAATTTACCCTATATTTGCAAACTTTATAAAACTAAGAAGCCAATCATATACCTTATAAAACTCTACCTAATCATTACACTTATACATTAGACCCTAATTTTGATTATTAACACCTCAAAGACACTTTAAAATAACACGATTTTTAGAACTTTATCTTTGCGCCATGTAGGATTTTTAGGAATATTCTCCTTCTGAAACGTAAGCTTCAGTTTTGCATGTAGTAGTTCCCCAACTTAATTGGTTTCTTCATTTAGAGTCCAACTTTTTTGAAAGGGCTAATTACACCTATATCCCTGAGGCTAGGGGGTAATAACAGGCAAGGACAATAGTTTGGACAAATTACACTTATGTCTGTTGACCAGACATAATTTGAAAAACCCTAACGGTTTTAATGAAAAGACTTTATTGCCCCTGAGTTGAAACATTATTATTTTTTCAATGCCATTACTTTATCTAAAACAAAAAAAATCAAACTTTTTTTTTGGAAGGAGGAAGGGGGGGGGGGGGGGGGGCTTACTGGCGCATGAAGATTGAAACAAAATCAAAAATTTTGTCATCGATGAACCAGAAAACCAGAAAATAAGAACATCAAATTTGTTGTCGTCGATGAACCGAGACTGAAGAAGTCTCTTGAAACCCTAGATCTTCGAAGCTTGGCCTTCTTAATCGGAATGCTGTGGCAGAGGACGCTAGGCGAGCAGTGCTGCTTGTCGTCACCGTCGACGGCAACTCCATCTCTGATGCTATCACCATCGCGGTTCTCTCGGCAATAAATCGAAGCGTTTGTTCGGATCTCTCGGCAATCACCATCGCAATTCTCAGCAATCCCGATTTTCACCAGCTTCGATCTCATCGACGGTGGCCGGGAGAGAGATTTCGCCGCCGTCCACCATCGAAACATTCAAGTTCATCTCCTCTCTCATTGAAATCTTCTTCAGGTTCTAGTTTGGGCGATTTATGGTTTGAAATTTTGGATGGCTTTGGTTTTTGTTGCAAATTAAGCTCGATCAGAGCACTGAGCTTGAATCGCAATTTGAGCTGGGTTTTGAGTGCGTGGTGGCAGCAGCGTGGATTAGGGGGCGGCGGCAGCGGCGTGAGTTGGGGGAAGAAGAGAATGAAAATTAGGGTTTAAAAAATTTCTTAATCTGTAAATTAGATTTTTAAAACCCTAATTTATTTGAAAATTAGGGTTTTGAAATTTTGATCTGTTCATTCTCCCCCAAAATTTTGATCTGTTTAAGGAACTCACCAATTTTAGGGTTTTAAAACCCTAATATTCAAATCAAGGTTTAAAATTTTAATTTAAAAACTTTAAAAATTATTCAGTATATACTGTACAAGGGTAGTTTTGTCATTTTAAAAATACGTATCTCTGACATCATTAAAAAAATATATTTTTTAGACGGAACCCTGACGGATGGACACGGCTGATATCTTTCACTACAAGAAAACAGGGTTTTAGCGACGGGGAAATCCGTCGCTAAAAGCCACAAATTCGTCACTAAAAGAATTAGCGACGGATTCACCGTCGCTAAATATCCCTCGTATAAAAGCCCGTCACTAATAGTTTAGCGACGGAATTTTTAAAATCCGTCGCTAAATATGTCATTTTTACCGACGGAGTTATTTTTCATTAGCGACGGATATTCCATCGCGAATTATATTTGGAGAATTTTAATCTATTTACTTTTTTGTCAAATTAGCGACGGATTTGATTTTTTCGGGACGGAATATTCCGTCGCTAAAAAACTTATTTAGCGACGGAATATTACGTCGCTAAATAACTGATTGTAGGAATACTTTAGCAACGGAATTAATCCGTCGCCAAAAGTCAATTTTTTTTTTGAATTTTTTTTATTTTTCAATTACCCAGACCTGTAATACAATTTTCAATTCTCAACAACAACGCGCAATAATCAATACAGAAAGAAATATATATAATCAATTATAAAAAATATTTATTATAAAAAAAACTCATATATGTACAAGCCGGGAACCGGATATAGTCAGTTAGGAGAGGGGAGAAGAGTACAAGCCGGGCACGGGGGGCGGGGGGGGGGGGGGAAGCTAGGAACGGGCACGGGAAGGGGCTCATCAGGGGTTCCCGAGTCCCGGATCTGGATCCTGCTGATCCGGGGCCGGGGCGGCCTGTCCAGCAGTGCCCTGCTCCCTGATCATCCGGCACACCACTGTAGCAATGCGCTGGATCTCCTCGTCGTCCAACTGAGGCCGAGGAGCCGGTGTCTGTGGAGGGGCAGCAGGGGGTGAGGACGCTCCTATCACGGCACGAGCAGTCGTGCTAGGCAGGCCGCGTATGCGGCCTTTCGGCCGATTCACGACCTCCGGCGTATCCAGCCATCGCTTCAACCCCCCAGTACTCGCAGCCGTACTAGTGGACGCTGATGGCTGTCCGGACTGCTGCTCGGACCCCCTTAGCTGTTCATACGAGGCCTGCAAAAATAGTGGTTTAACGATATGTTAGGGCATTAATTAACGAAACAGACATTGAGGATAGAAAGAAAAAACATTAACTTAAATAAATTGACTCACATCGATCCGCCGGGCAATATCTGAAATATAGTCGCCCGCCCGGTGCGTCTCGTCCTTGTCCTTCTTCCGCACGTGCGTCTGAGTATAGGTCAGAGCTATGACCTCATCCTCCTCCAGATCCGGGTGCTCGACCGCGTTCATGTGTCGGACGATGTCGTGTGGCACCGACCCCCCCGTGTGCGTCGGATCTCTGTTCTGTCTGTTCTCAGCCCCGCTCTTACTCTTGGCGTCCCAACCTGGATCCGCAGCCCACCGATCTATCATCTCCCCCCATACACGGTGAGATATCCAATGTGGGGGATATCTCGTCATGTCCGTCATCGGGGCACCCGCGGGCAGCGCCTTCTTCGCCCGGTCCCGTGCATCGTGGAGCCATCGGCGGTAATTCTTGCCGATGTAGGCAAAGAAAGCCTGCTGCCCCAGTACCTGCTGCTGAGGCGTGTCAAACGTGAACCCCTCCTGTAAGGCATTCAATAACACAAATTAACAACATAAAACAAACTGTAATTTAACATTTACTAACGCTGAAAAAAATACTTCACCGTACCAGCCACTCCTCCCATAGGGCCTCCCTCGCAGCGGCATCCCAGTCCTTCCAGTACAGGCGTGGCTCGAAGAATCGGCCCTTCACAAGAACGCCGATCTTCGTCCTCGCCATATTCTCCAGGATCCTGCCAAAGAAGTAATTAAATTAATTAATACAGTTCAAATATAAATTAACACCCAAAATTTTAAACATAAGGCATGAGGTGATATTTTTAGTACTTACAGGCCCTCCTGCGTGAGCGTAACTCTCTGTTTACGCTGGGGGTCGATGCGTACCCCGCGTGTCGGACCACGGCCTCGTCGAGATCCTACAAAACACAGACATTAATACAGTTCAAATATAAGGCTAGCGAAAATGTACGAAACACCGTTATCAACTATACCTGAGGTAGAACCCACGGAAGATGGAGAATGCACGCGCGTGTGGGATGAATCTGTGTCGGGCTGGGGCGACGGCGATGGATGGGGAGACGGTGACGGCGACGGCTGGAGCTGGGCCCCCGATGGCTGTCCGCGATCACTCTGTGCCTCGTCATCAGTAGGCAATGACGAGGTGGGACTAACCGGGGAGGAAGCAGCTCGGCGTCCAGCCTGGCCACGAATAGCCCGTATCCTATCCATATCTGACTTCATATAGATTATATACAAAGACATTAACACGTGAAAAACAATAATTTAGGCATAAATCATCATCGGCACTATATATATATATATATATATGAACGGATGTGCAAAAACACATCAATAAACACCAAGTTCTAAAATGTTACTACATTTTTCCCGTGATGTTACAACATTACAAGTCAATCATTTTCAGTTTGCGAATCATCTTCATCACTTTCCTCGTCGCCCTCTTCTTCGTGGGACTCGTCGTCCTCTTCATCTTCTAATTCATCCTCTTCATCAGTAGACTCGGTCACATCATCTCCAACACTTTCAACATCTTCCGCGTCATCATCTACGACTTCTTCTCCCACAAGAAGTGTTGTTGGAAGAGGAAGATCGTCCTCCTCGTTGTTGACCTCAACAGGGAACAAGACACGTGGTTGGTCGGCTTGAAAGGAGTCTAGCTCACTGTCATATGTCACGGGCAATTTCTTGGACTTGATAGTTGTATACCAATGAGATTTGGGATTGGCGACGTCCTCCGCGTAAAAGACTTGTACAGCTTGACTAGCAAACACAAAGGGCTCGTCTGATGCAAGTCTTGACTTGACATTGACATCTACAATCCCTTGAGAGCTAACACGGATTCCTCTACTGCATGTGACATCGAACCACGTACACTTGAACATTACCAGGCGGTTTTGGGAACCCAGATATGTTAGCTCAACAATCTCATCTAGCTCTCCGTAAAAATCCATGCAATTCTCGGCATAACAGTCGCCGTTGACCAAGACTCCACTGTTTTGGGTTTGTTTTGTTCGGTCATCATCTTTTACGTTAAACCTAAACCCGTTGATGATATAGCCTCCGTAACAGGATGTTTGTTTGTTAGGGCCTTCAGAATACTAATTGGCCACAGAACTGTATATAACACATAATATAATTTCGTTAAATAATCTTACACGGATTTTGAACCACTGTACAAATTGTGATTTCCGATGAGATTCAAGTCCAGCGGGATCAGTGATTAAAGATTCCGCATCGAACTCACTGCAAACCAATATGCATTTAACTCGCTTAACACACACTTTCAATTATGTACAGCAATGTAAGTGAATTAAGACTTTAACTTACTCAACGAATGCCGAAACTTCATCGCAATTTAGAAGGGCATATATTGTTGCAGCACTGTACTCTTCATCTGTTAGCCATCGAGTATACGTTCGGCCGAACGGACTACCTGACTGCTTGAATATTGACAATTGCCCTTCCAAATTTGTGCTTGCTCCGGGATCATTTCGGCCTAGTTGATTTAACCTTGTACCAACATTAGGCCCGAAATATTGACTACAAAAGTTTACAAGTTCTTCCATTACGTAAGCCTCCGCAATTGAGCCCTCAACCCGAGCCTTATTACAGACTTTTTTCTTTAAATGGAACATGAACCTAGAAGTTTAGCGAATCGAGTTAGGTGGAATATCAATGATAACAGATGTCGCATTAAGTGTAAACGAACAACTGTAACAATTTAAGGATTACCTCTCGAAGGGATACATCCACCGATATTGCACGGGTCCACCCATCTTAGCTTCATATGCCAAGTGAACAGGCAGATGCTCCATTGAATCAAAGAACGAAGGTGGGAAGATTTTCTCCAGCTTGCAAATCGTCACCACAATGTTCTTCTCAAGCACTTCCATGTTACTCACCCGGATCGTAGAAGAGCATATATCTCGAAAGAAATGAGATAATTCAGTCAAAGTCTCGCAAACAACCCGTGGCAACAGTCCCCGGAAGGCAATAGGAATGAATCTCTCCATGAATACGTGGCAGTCGTGACTCTTCATCCCTTGGAACTTGCATTCCGATACATTGCAACAACGAGATATGTTGGACGCAAACCCATCCGGAAGCTTCAAATTCTTAACCCACTGACAGACCTTCTCCACTTGTTTCTTGTCTAGACAGTAAGGTGCTTTCGGAAGTATGGTCCTCCCACTGACTGTCCGAGGATGCAATTCACGGCGTACACCCAACTGTTGTAGATCCCTTCTCGCTTTAAGGTGATCTTTCGATTTGCCCTTAACATTCATCACTGTGTTGAACACATTATCAAAAACGTTCTTCTCAATATGCATCACATCCATGTTGTTTCGGATAACGAGCGTCCTCCAGTAGGCTAACTCCCAGAAGATACAAAATTTTCTCCAGTTGTGCTCTTTCCCGAACCCTGCAATCTTCTGATCCGGCACACCCTTACCGTGTGGTATGTCAGTATCAAGTGCCTCCAGGTGTGAGAGTACTTCTTCACCAGATGGGTAGTCCAGTGTGACAACCTCACGCTCGATTGTCCCGTCAAATTTATCCTTCTGCCTACGAAACTGATGGCCCGGTGGCAAAAGCTTACGGTGACATCCGAACCACGAGGCCTTTCCGCCGTGCTTTAACGTATGACCGGGGTTCACGCCCATACAAGCAGGGCATGCTAGCTTCCCATGTGTGCTCCAGCCACACGTCATTCCCAATGCGGGGAAATCATGTATAGTCCACATCAAAGCAGCCCTCATCTGAAAATTTTGTTTAAGGGATGCATCATATGTTTCGACTCCATGATTCCATAATTGTTTTAACTCATCAATCAACGGCCTTAAATACACATCTATGTCCTTACCGGGACTCTTCGGCCCCGGAATAAGCAACGACAAGAACATATACGGCTTCTTCATGCACATGCCTGGTGGAAGGTTGTAAGGGACAATAATAACAGGCCAACAGGAGTAAGGCGTGGTAGACTGACCGAAAGGGTTGAACCCATCGGTTGCCAGACCAAGTCTAACATTCTGAACTTCCTGAGCAAAGACTGGATGCCTGCGGTCAAACTCCTTCCACGCCTCTCCATCAGCTGGGTGTGTCAGCACATCGGCATCGTTGCTGCGAGTCTCACGGTGAGCCCTCATATGTTCAGCCGTACTGGAGGAGTAGTACATTCTCTGAAGCCGTGGTGTGACCGGGAAATATCGCAATATCTTCCATGCAATGTTTTTCTTCTTCCCTTTGTCCGGTTTGTACCTCGAATGATCACATACTGGACATAATGACAAATCCTTATTCTCTTTCCAGAATAATACACAATCGTTATTGCACGCATCTATCCGGTCATAGCTCAACCCAAGTTTCCTCATCATCTTCTTCGCGTCATAGTACGACGGCGGTAGCTTTTCACTTTCGGGCAGTATTTCTTTGATGAAGGTAACAAACTCGTTAAAACCTTTCTCACTCAGCCCGTGGTCTGATTTCAACTGTAATAACCTACTAACCGCAGACAGCCGTGTGTGTTTCGGAGCTCCATCCCACAGCGGCTCTTCCGCAGCTCTCAACAACTCATAAAACTGATGAGCCCCCTCGTTCGGCGGTTGTGGACTGTCGTTACCCCAGTCAACATTAGCATGCCCAGCATCCATAATCATATCTCAGAAATCATATCGTGCCTCCTCCCTAACTTCAGTTTGACTAGCCAGGTTGGACGACAATACTATCGTTTCCCCGTGCTGCGTCCACCTTGTGTATCCACCCATAAAACCGTACCGACGAAGATGCCATTTTACTTCAATTCTTTTTCTCCAGTGCAACAACTCACATCTACCGCACGGACACCTTATCTTATCAAGGTCAACATGTGCAGGATGCGCATAAGCGAAGTCGAGAAATTCGTCAACGCGACACTCAAAATCTTCAGCATTCTTCCTTTTCATCCAACTTCGATCGACTGACATGACGACTGAATTATCGTACTGTATACCACCTTCAATAATGACCAGTGATTAGGCATTGCCGATGTAAATATCAATGCATGAATGTTACAACATGTCTACATATTTCCCCTCCACTCTTGAACAGGTAGTGGTCCTATCCCATTCAGAAAAGCACATGTTTATAAAACAGTGAATAACTCATGCTTAGTCCGATGTCTGTGGAAAATTCGGCAGCACCTCCCCGCATTTCTCCAAGTACACCACATCGATTAGGTGTTCTAACATTCATCTAACCTTGCTCAGGAAGGTTTGACGGATGTTAGAACACCAGATCTGTATGCACCCGGAGAAACACACGAGAACGTGTACCAAATATCCACGACATAGAACATAAAGCATGAGTCAAAATACTGTTTTATAAACAATTAGCTTTTCCAAACTGTCCAAACTGGACATCCAAAGGCTCATTACAAGGCATTACTTTGTAATGAGTACCTTTGAACGGGAACTAAGGGTTTCTATGCATGCATGTGTTCAGAAATTGATAAGATATGCAAGAATCTTTCCGAAATATCAAAACTGCAGAATGATCGTTGCATATGTTACCAATTCCACATTAAATAGAACTCGTTGGCAACGAGTTGAACCATCTCGTTGCCAATGGACTTCTCAAAACAACAATTAATATAAAGAAGGCAGGGTTTGTAAACAACGAGTAATTGAACCATCTCTGGGCAACATGGAGTAATTATGGGATGTACAAGGGCTAATTAGGGCTAACTGGGTTATTAGGGTTAATTATGATTATTAATTATAGCTGATTAGGGTTGATTAGGACTAATTAGGGTTATTTAGTCCTAATTAGGGTTTAATTGTGCCGAGTAGTGATGATTAGTCCTAATTAGGGCTAATTGGGCTTAATTGGGTTATGTTAGGGCTAATTAATGTTAATGAGGGATAGTTTCGGATAATTATAGCTGACTAGGGTTGATTAGGACTAATTAGAGTTATGTAGTCCTAATTAGGGTTTAATTGTGCCGAGTAGTGCTGATTAGTCCTAATTAGGGCTAATTAAGCTTAATTGGGTTATGTTACGGCTAATTAATGTTAATGAGGGCTAGTTTCGGATAATTATAGCTAATTAGGGTTGATTATGACTAATTAGGGTTTAATTGTGCCGAGTAGTGCTGATTAGTCCTAATTAGGGCTAATTAGGCTTAATTGGGTTATGTTAGGGCTAATTAATGTTAATGAGGGCTAGTTTCGGATAATTATAGCTAATTAGGGTTGATTATGACTAATTAGGGTTTAATTGTGCCGAGTAGTGATGATTAGTCCTAATTAGGGCTAATTGGGCTTAATTGGGTTATGTTAGGGCTAATTAATGTTAATGAGGGATAGTTTCGGATAATTATAGCTGACTAGGGTTGATTAGGACTAATTAGAGTTATTTAGTCCTAATTAGGGTTTAATTGTGCCGAGTAGTGCTGATTAGTCCTAATTAGGGCTAATTAGGCTTAATTGGGTTATGTTAGGGCTAATTAATGTTAATGAGGGCTAGTTTCGGATAATTATAGCTAATTAGGGTTGATTATGACTAATTAGGGTTTAATTGTGCCGAGTAGTGATGATTAGTCCTAATTAGGGCTAATTAGGCTTCATTGGGTTATGTTAGAGCTAATTAATGTTAATGAGTCCTAATTAGTCCTAAATTAGGGCTGATTAGTGATGATTAGTCCTAATTAGGGCTAATTAATGTTAATTGTGCTGATTAGTGATGATTAGTCCTAATTAGGGCTGATTAGTCTAATATGGTGTCCGATACGTGTCTGACACCTCCGAGACAGGTGTCCGACACATACCGACGCGTGTCCGACGCCTCTGGACACGTGTCCGAGCCCACCGACAAGCACCTCCAGACACATCGGCATACGTTAATTTGTTTTTTAAATGCTGGACCCCGCCGATCATACGTGGTGTAATGTCGCGCTAACTAACATGTATCTCAATCCAATTGGGTCTC
>JAVXUO010001694.1:0-83649 GCA_033065855.1 Escallonia rubra
TGTTAATTTAAGTTGTTGTTACGCTTAATTTGTTCTTACCATTTCCTAAAATTGGTGTTTAGGGCGTCAAAATTACGTTTTTACAAATCGGGGTATTACATTCGAAAGATTCGGTAATAGCGATTTTTTAGGGCGTCAAAATTATGATTTTTCACAAATTTATAAAAAATAGCTACAGCTAGATTTTGCCAAAGTGCAGAAAAAAGACCCTAGTTATTTTTAAAATATCTGTATCAGGTAAAAATTTCAGATTTTTCTAAATATTGGAAAGGGGTTAACTGATACGCGCAACCTTGTAACTTCGCAGTGTAATTTAAAATATCAAGCTAGCGCGGTTTCGCGCGAAATTTTTTTGAGAGCCCTAGGATGTTGGAAAGTTCCATTCCCCATGAATTCGGGCCATTCCGAAGCCGGTAGCAATTTTTTGCCGAACAGGCTTTTAAGCGCTCGATCCGGACACCGGTTCGGGATTTTTTGACGAAAAATCCCTAAAATGCTTTTTAGATCAAGGATGCACTCAGCAGCCTTCGAATAGCGTCTTAAAGCACGTTTGAGATTTTTTCTGATGCCAGGGGGCATTTCGGTTATTCGCCGCCCGATAGGGGTATTTTCGTAATTTTGCCCCTTTCAACTTTTTTGACATGGGATGCTTACTCCATAAATGTAAGCACACCCTAGCGAAGGCGGGGAAGTTCCATTCCCCAGGAATCCGGGCCATTCCGAAGCCGGTTGCAACTTTTTGACGAACGGGCTTTTAAGCGCTTGATCCGGACACCGGTTCGGGATTTTTTGACAAAAAATCCCTAAAATGCTTTTTAGACCAAGGATGAACTCAGCAACCTTAGAATAGCGTCTTAAATCACTTTTGAGATTTTTCCCGATGCCAGGGGGCATTTTGGTAATTCGCCGCCCGAGAGGGGTATTTTCGTAATTTCACGCTGTCAACTTTTTCGAGCGTCAATACTGTCCGTAAATGTAAGCACACCCTAGCGAAGGCTGGGAAGTGCCATTCCCCATGAATCCGGGCCATTCCGAAGCCGGTAGCAATTTCTTGCCCCGAATTATCTTTTAAGCGCTCGATCCGGACACCGGTTCGGGATTTTTTGACAAAAAATCCCTAAAATGCTTTTTAGACCAAGGATGAACTCAGCAACCTTAGAATAGCGTCTTAAATCACTTTTGAGATTTTTTCCGATGCCAGGGGCATTTTGGTAATTCGCCGCCCGATAGGGGTATTTTCGTAATTTCACGCTGTCAACTTTTTCGAGCGTCAATACTGTCCGTAAATGTAAGCACACCCTAGCGAAGGCTGATTTGAAGCCGTTTCGCGGGGCGTTGGGGTCCTAATGAACCCCGGGCCATTTCGGTAATTTGCCGCTCATCGGGTTCTATTTTCCTAATTTTACATTACACGAATTTCCCGAACCACTTTTAGTTCAGGAAAGGGTGTGAGACATCCGAAAAGTTATACTTTAAAGTTGTGAATTAGATAAAGCTTGTTGGGGCGATGACTGAAAAACTATGAAGCTTTTCTGATGGCAGGGGGCATTTTGGTAATTCGCATTCCCGAGAGGGGTATTTTCGTTACTTTGCCCCTTTCAGTTTTTCAAATGACTGCTTCGTCCAGAAATGTAAGCAAAGCACCTGAAAGGTGCTTTCGAAGCTGATTTGGGGCGTTATGGTGATAATGAACCCCGGGGGCATTTCGGTAATTTGCCGCTCATCGGGGGCTATTTTGGTAATTTTACATTATACTAATTTTCCCCGCTATTACACTGCAAATAGAGTCCATTCTTCTTTTATTTAATTCTATGACTTGTTGAGAATGATATAATTTTTATTTTTTAGATTTCAGTATAAATATGGATGCAACTGGAGGAAATATTTTTTGTGAAGGTTCTGATCCACCTTACTTGGATCAAGTTTTTCAAACACTTGACGAAGTCGAAGCATACTACAGAGCATATTCGAAAACGATGGGTTTCGGTATTCGAACTAGGACGAGTAGAAAACGGGTGAATACCGATCAAATTGGTGCAAGGTTATTTGAGTGTCATAGAGGAGCACCGCATGTACCCCCGGTCGTTCCGATCAGTGACGAAGGGACAACAAGACAAAGAAAACGCGACACATTTCCGGGTACCGGCTGCAAGGCCCATGTGTATGCAGTACACCGGAAAAAAGAAAACCATTGGGTTGTGACGGGAGTGGACTTGAGTCATAATCATCAGTTGATGACTCCCAGTAAGATTGGTCAAATTCATCAACACCGAGAAATTAGCGCGGCACACAAACAACTGATTTTTACAATGGCCGGGGCTAAAATTCCACCTTCTAAGATGATGGGGGTTTTCTCAAGCCAGGCTGGGGGGATTGACAAGTTGAGTTTCAACGACGTAGACCTTCGAAATGAACTTCGTGCTCAGAAGAGAGAGTCTTTCGGTAGGAATGATGCTCAAGCTACCATTGATCTCTTCAGGTGCCTTCAGAGTGAGAATTCTGGATTTTTCTACAGTATCCAACTCGATGATGAGAACCGCATTAGTACTATATTTTGGGCGGACCCCCGTTCTATAGCTGCTTACCTAAATTTTGGGGATGTTGTGACGTTTGACACCACATACCGCACCAATAAGTACTCTATGCCTTTTGCTCCGTTCACGGGGGTGAACCACCACTATCAGTCAATCTCGTTTGGCTTTGCCCTGCTTAGGGATGAGACGGAGGAGTCATTTACGTGGTTATTTGAAACGTGGCTTCAAGCAATGTATCGTATTCCTCCACAGACCATCATCACCGACCAAGATCTGGCAATGAAAAATGCAATCGCTAAGGTCCTTCCAGATACTCACCATGGCCTGTGCACGTGGCACATAAGCAACAAATATCCCGAACGGCTTCACCATGTATATGCAAACCATCCGGAATTCAAGACTGACTTTAATACATGTGTGAAGAAATCGTTGACGGTAGACGTGTTCGAGGAGAGGTGGGCCACGTTAATGGATGACTACTCTTTGCACAATCATGACTGGTTACAATCGTTGTATGCGATCAAGACACAGTGGGTCGGTGCCTACACCAAGAAGTTTTTTGCAGCCGGAATGACTACGACCTCGAGAAGCGAAGCTATGAATTCATTCTTTGATGGGTACGTAAGCCAGTCTTCAAGTATAGTGGAGTTCGTACTGGAGATGCAGAAAGCCGTTGATAGGCAATTGTACCGTGAGAGAGAAGCCGACGCGGCTACGGCTTACAAGGAAAGAGCCATACTACTCTTTTCACCTTTGGAGGCTCATGCGGCTCAAGTCTATACCAAGGAAATGTTTAGACAGTTTCAAGAAGAACTACTAAAGTCGAATCAATATGGCATGACAAAGTTGCACGAGTATTCCACCAGAGAGCTCAAGGTTTATGCTTTGACGAACGTAACGAATTTTCCCAATCCGTGCTCTTCGTCGACTCCGAGGAACAGAAGACATTTTACCGTGGCTAAATGTATGGACACCGGGTTGGTAAATTGCAACTGTCAATTGTTTGAGCATAAAGGTATACTTTGTCGACACGCGTTGAGGGTTTTGATCTCGAAGAATGCTAGTGAAATCCCTCAACAGTATATCTTGGAACGGTGGACGAAGGAAGCCAATAGAGTCCACGGTCACATTCCTTACGTGCCCAATGTTTCAGTTGATTTCGAGCAATCTGAGCCGCTGCGATATAATCACCTTTGTAACATCATGCACAGTTTATCATTGGATGCAGCGTCAACGTTTGATGGGTACAAGTATCAAGTTGAAGCAGCCGCACGGGATACGGCTAAGCATGCACAGTTTAGGATGGCTGATCCACAAAGACGGGACACTCCGACTACTCGGACGACTCGAGCCGGTAGATTCAATCGAGGCAAACAGCCAGTCATTGACGGCACTAGCATGCAAGGTGAGGAGGACGACATTTTTGATCCAATTATTTCTCAAACAAAAGGGCGAAAACGAGAAATACGCATGAAGAATCCGATTGAAAAAGAAACGGGTCAAAAAAAATTGCGAAAGTGTGCGTTGTGTAATAAGATGACTGATCATGACAAGAGAAACCATTATAAAGCGTTAGGTCTTGCACCTGGCAGTATGGTCGAGGAGGACGATGATGATGAAGAGTGTTAGGGTTAATGTTTCAGTTGTATAACGAATAACGTTTATAATGTTTAAATTTGTGATTTGGTTTGTTGAATCTTTAATTTGTGATTTGGTTTGTTCTTCCGAAAAATCTCGTAATTTTTTTTGTCATTTCTTTTTTGCTCATTGCACCTCAGGCACGCTAGTTAGCCCATTCGTAAGAATTTCGGCGAAAAACGAGACACATTATTTTTTGGGTTTTCCTAGGAAGGGCCTATTCGGGCACACTTTAGGGCACAATTCATAGCTTCCGAAAAATCTCGTAATTTTTTTTGTCATTTCTTTTTTGCTCATTGCACCTCAGGCACGCTAGTTAGCCCATTCCTAGGAAGGGCCTATTCGGGCACACTTTAGGGCACAATTCATAGCTTCCGAAAAATCTCGTAATTTTTTTTGTCATTTCTTTTTTGCTCATTGCACCTCAGGCACGCTAGTTAGCCCATTCGTAAGAATTTCGGCGAAAAACGAGACACATTATTTTTTGGGTTTTCCTAGGAAGGGCCTATTCGGGCACACTTTAGGGCACACTTCATAGCTTCCGAAAAATCTCGTAATTTTTTTTGTCATTTCTAGTTAGCCCATTCTTTTTTGCTCATTTCTTTTTTGCTCATTGCACGCTAATTAGGATAATGGTAATGAAGCCATCTAGCTTCATTTTTTTTCAGCTCCCAGGCTATCCTATACCTAAACGTCAAGGCAGCCTTCCTTGTCCACGACGTATATCTGAGCACCTCCGAGCGAGCAATGTAGTCCATGTACTTCAGGACGTAAATCCCGCAATCATGACTGTTATATTGCTTTGGTCGGTCATGTATCATCTCGACCGTCCAAGGATCTACCGTCGAATTCCTGGTGATGGATTCCCCCGAATAATCTCGGCACGCTAGCGAGAAGATAGTAGTCTGCATGTAACAATAAAAAAAGGTCATCAATATATGTTACAATAAGAATATACTATGAGCCAAGGTCAACCGAAAAAAACTAACCACTGCAGTGATGTACTCGCTGTATGTCTGTGCCAGCGACCGAAAGGGAGAGTCCTCCCGTAGGCTATCGTATATGTTGACCAATCTGTTCGCTGGATAGAGAACTAATAGGAACCAGTGGTGTTCGTGATGGCAAGGCATCATGACAAGGTTCGCATGAGCAGCGTGACATTGATTCTCTGCGGTCAACAGGGCTAACAAGTTTCCAGCTGGTTTCCACTTACCCATGCCTGCCCCTCGCCTCCTCCACTCTGTGAACTCCCTCATGCTGGTCACCATTAATGGGACAAGATAAGTGGGATACATGTTAATATTCAAATCTTCGCGCTGGTTATAACGTAGCTCTCTAATCCGGAGCAGATCTATATACGCGTTCATGACAAAATTTGAAATATCTGTCTCCGGTGCCAACATTCTCACATCCGTGTGACCTAGCAATGTTCCAAGAGGAAAGTCTGTTGAATCGTTGACAGGCTCAGGCCCGAAGTAGTGCTGGTCGATCCAACCCCGCTTCCATCGCCCCAATGGCTTTGTCGCTTGTCCTTTATCCGACCGGTTGCTTGGGCGCGAGGCCTGGGTGCCTACTTGGGTCACTTGACTCTGGCGCTGAGAGTCGTACGTGTCAGGAGGCAAGCGACTAGACGGCTCCCACACCTGACTCTCGGGCTGAAACCCGTACGCGTCAGGAGGCAAGCCACTAGACGGCTCCCACACCCGACGTTCGGGCTGTGGGATGTACGCGTCAGGAGGCAAGCCACTAGACGGCTCCCACACCTGACTCTGGGGCTGGGGCTGAGAGCCGAACGGGTCAGGAGGCAAGCGAGTAGACGGTTCCCCTTGGTAACCCCGGTACGCAACACCAAAGTTGTGAAGATCAGTCTTGTACGACTCAACGGAGCTCTTGAAACTGTCAGGCGCATGCGCGACATACCAGTCAAACCGCTCGAGCTGCTTGAACATCTCAGTGCCCTTGTCAACCTACAAACATGCATAGACAAATCACCGTCATCATTTCAGGCATGGTCGAGAAGGTGCGCAAATAAATATTGAAACGACACTCAAGCTGACTTACAATGCTCAATGCCCAGAACTGGTCATAGACCTCACGTGGCGCGTACGATGACGTCCTCACTTCGGAAGGGCGATTCACCCTCGACCGGGTCGCCCTGAGAAACCATTGTAAGTATTCCTCAGTACCCGTCGTCCTTGAGCGATACAAGGCTATCATACGTTTCCTGCCAGGTATTCCACTGATCCACCTCGTCACCCAACAAAATCAAGGCATTAGCCACCTCGAAGTTCGGCCCTCGACCACCCCTGTATGGCCGCATGTCTACAGCGAGTTTTGGAATCCCTTGTGGACAGCCAGCTTGCTTCATAGCTCGATCGGGCATCTGAAACTCACATACTTCGAAATGAATAAGTGGCACCCGAACCAAACCTGCCAGCACGTACGACACCGGCAGTTGCCAACACGTCTCATCCAACCGATGCATCACCTTCCCATATGGCTGCCACGTCACCAGGGATGCATCCATCATATCTAGTTCCCCCCGATAGAACATTAGATTGTGGTGAGGGTCTACCCGTTTAGTCCGTCTGGGCCTAGGCCCCCAGGCCCACACCCTAGGCCACGTCTCATCGGAATCAGCTACGGGCTGTGGACGACCCGTGGGTAGCCTCTCGTAAGACCAAACCTGTGAATGCAAACATAATATGGAATTAGTTATTAATCACGAATATATTGGCACGTCAACGAAGAATATTAATGCTCAAACCTGTAACAGAGTGATGCAGGCGGCAATGGACTTGGCACCCTTTCTCGTAGCTTTGTGCAATGCTCGATATAGGTGCGCAAGGACAGCTGAACCCCATGAATACGAGTATACCTCCCCAAGATCCTCCAAGAACACCAAATACTTCGGATGCACCGTGTTTTTTTTTTGCGTCGGAAGTAATATAGATCCAATAATATACAAAAGGAATGCCTTCGTATACACCGAAAAATCATGAGGAGTGTATTCATCCGGTAGCTCGCCGTACTGCTCTCTCAGCCATTTAAGTTTTATGCCGTTGGTTGTAAGAGCTTCCCTTGGAATTCCCGGAAAATACTGCATAGCCATCTTCGCTATGGATGCAGACCCATTACTCGAAGTAATGGGTCTACCGTGACATGGGATTCCAAGTATAAATCCAACGTCCTCTAATGTAATAGTCATTTCACCAAACCGGAAGTGAAATGAGTTCGTCTCGCCCCTCCATCGTTCAACTAGAGCAGATATAAGGCAATCGTCGTGCCGAGCCCAAATCCCGCTATCGGTGAACACCGTCAAATTTTGATCTCGCAGTAGTTCTATTTGTTCCTCATTCAGTACCCACTCGGAATGGCCACTTGTGCTTTGACGTGTTTCCAAAACACTCCTATCGACACCGTTAAATACGTGCCTCGCGACGTGGTCATCGTCATCGTATAGGATTGATGTATCATGAGGTCCAGGGTTGAAATCCATATCTGTAAGAACAAAATATAATCGTACATTAACTTAGCGTCCATAATATTTACATTCCAAAACTGTAACTGAATCGTTAACCTAGCTTACCAACGCAATAACAATAGTCATTAAATCATTACTTTAATGTATGAAAACCATTCCTCACTTCCCACGACTCCGAACGCTTAATAACCCTAGCCGCCTTCTCTAGGGTTTGCTTACATTTACGGACTGAGCAGTCATTCGAAAAAGTTGAAAGGGGCAAAATTACGAAAATACCCCTCTCGGGCGGCGAATTACCAAAATGCCCCTGGCATCGGGAAAAATCTCAAAAGTGCTTTAAGACGCTATTCTAAGGTTGCTGAGTCCATCCTTGATCTAGAAAGCATTTTAGGGATTTTTCGTCAAAAATTCCCGAACCGGTGTCCGGATCGAGCGCTTAAAAGTTTCATAGGCAAGAAATTGCTACCGGCTTCGGAATGGCCCGGATTCGTGGGGAGTAACCCTAGCCGCCTTCGCTAGGGTGTGCTTACATTTACGGACTGAAAAGACGTTCGAAAAAGTTGAAAGCGTAAAATTACGAGAATACCCCTCTCGGGCGGCGAATTACGAAAATGCCCCCTGGCATCGGGAAAAATCTCAAACGTGCTTTAAGACGCTATTCTAAGGTTGCTGAGTGCATCCTTGATCTAAAAAGCATTTTCGGGATTTTTCGTCAAAAAATCCCGAACCGGTGTCCGGATCGAGCGCTTAAAAGATAATTCGGGGCAAGAAATTGCTACCGGCTTCGGAATGGCCCGGATTCCTGGGGAATGGCACTTCCCAGCCTTCGCTAGGGTGTGCTTACATTTACGGACTGAAAAGACGTTCGAAAAAGTTGAAAGCGTAAAATTACGAGAATACCCCTATCGGGCGGCGAATTACGAAAATGCCCCCTGGCATCGGGAAAAATCTCAAACGTGCTTTAAGACGCTATTCTAAGGTTGCTGAGTGCATCCTTGATCTAAAAAGCATTTTAGGGATTTTTCGTCAAAAAATCCCGAACCGGTGTCCGGATCGAGCGCTAAAAAGCCCGTTCGGCAAAAAATTGCTACCGGCTTCGGAATGGCCCGAATTCATGGGGAATGGAACTTTCCAACATCCTAGGGTTCTCAAAAAAGTTTCGCGCGAAATCGCGCTAGCTTGATATTTTAAAGTACACTGCGAAGTTACAAGGTTGCGCGTATCAGTTAACCCATTTCCAGTATTTGGAAAAATCTGAAATTTTTACATGATGCAGATATTTTAAAAATAACTAGGGTCTCTTTTTTGCACTTTGGCAAAATCTAGCTCTAGCTATTTTTTATAGATTCGTGAAAAATCATAATTTTGACGGCCTAAAAAATCGCTATTTTCGAATCTTTCGAATGTAATACCCCGATTTGTAAAAACGTAATTTTGACGCCCTAAACACGAATTTTAGGCTATGGTAAGAACAATTTAAGCGACACAACAATTTAAATAAACATTGAATTATAAGAAAATTCAAAATACTTACTTGTTTTGACTTGAAAAAAATGACGAAGAAATCCACCGATCTTCTTCTAGCGGTTATCCACCGATCTTCTAGCGTAAATTTTTTTTCGCTCGTATTGTTGTGGAGATTATGTAGGTGAGATAGGGAGACTGATGAGAGTGTAAGAAATAATTCGGGGGAAGAGGGTTTTTATAGGCAGAAAAGTGAGCCGTGGGAGGGGGGGGGGCAAAACAAACAAGCAAATTGGAGGGAGGAAGGTCTGCCGAAGGGGGGGTGGGGGTCTAGGGAAAAAATTGGACAAGTGGGGAATGGGGTGGGGGTCTGGGAAAAATTTTGGACAAGTGGGGAGGGGGGTGGGGGCCTGGGGGGGGGGGAATAAACAAGTGGGGAGGGGAAGAGGGGTGGGGGCCAAGGGGAAATTCGGGTGACTGCCCCGAAGGGGGGAGGGGGGGGGGCCAAGGGAGGGGGTGGGGAAGAGAGATGGGGGCAACGGGGAGGCAGGCCCACAGCGGGGCGGCTGACGGGGCATTGGGCCAAACCAATAAAAGTCAGGCGACTGGGCCAAAGCCAATCGCCCTAAAGTCAGGCGATTGGCCTTTGGGCCAATCGCCTGACTTTCGGGCGATTGGCTTTGGCCCAAAGGCCAATCGCCTGACTTTCGGGCGATTGGCTTTGGCCCAAAGGCCAATCGCCTGACTTTCGGGCGATTGGCCCAAAGCCAATCATTGGCCCTTTTCGCCATAAATGGCCCAGTCCAGCCGTCCTTTTTTTTTTTTTTTTTTTTTTTAATCGCATGACTGTCAAGCGATTGGGTGGGAAAAAAAAAATTTCCCACCGGTGGGTGTGTATCGAACCCCTATATATATATATATATATATATATATATATATATACACACCTATATATATATACACATTATATATATATATATATACACCTATATACATATACATATATACACCTATATACATATACATATATACACCTATATACATATATATACACACCTGTATATATGTATATGTATATAGGTGTATATATGTATATGTATATAGGTGTATATATATATATATATATATATTTATATACCTATATATACACATATATACCTATATATACACCTATATACCTATATATATACATATATAGACCTATATACCTATATATATACATATATATACCTATATACATATATACACCTATATATATATATATATATGTATGTATAAATATATATAGGTATAAATATATATATACACCTATATACCTATATATGTATATACACCTATATACATATATATATATATATATATATATATATATATACATAGGTATATATATATACGTAGGTATAGATACATTATATATATATATATATATATGTATATTAATATAAATCTATATAGGTATATATATACATATATACATATATATATATACACATATATACATATATACATATATATATACATATATATCTATATATACATATATATATATATATATATATATATATATATATCTATATATACACATATATATATATACATATATATATATATATATATATATATATATATATATATATATAACTTTGTAAATTGCATATCTGACTTATAATCCGGACTTGGTCCAAACGCTGGATAGGATTTCTTGCTTATCCGGTCTTATCCGACGGTATAGCTTGTCCGGCCTTATCCGCCCTTATCCTGTCCTTATCCTTATCCATATCCTTGTCGCCAAACGCAGCCTAAGAGTTAAGACCAGCACTATTCATCTTTAGGGCCGGGCCAGGTCGGGTCGGCCTGCAAGTGGCCCGACCCTTTTGACATATCTATCCCGCGCTTATGTTTCAATCAAGTTCAATCAACAGAAATGTTTGATTCATCTAGACCTTGGCTACACAATGAATTGGCCTCCTCCTCACTCAACCTCCAGGTATATGTTGCATAACTGATATTCCAGCACTTAAAAAATGTCCATGATAAGGTCCATCCTTGACCGGAATGGGTTTTTGGGGGATGATTAGCCAAGCTATTTTTTGGTCTTTGTGTAGTCCAATTCAACCTATCAAAAATTCACGTGACTTTCAATATCGTGATGGGCTTAGACCGGAAAACGACATTCGATGCAAGATTTTACAAGGTTTTACGTCCTCCTTCTATCTTCTTACTGCGTTTTTTCTCCTTGAATATAGTCATGGCCGAAACACGACTGTTTGCTTTGTCATTCTGATTTTGCTTAATCTATATATTTATATATAATATCATATCATATCATATAAATATATAATAGACGAAGCATTGTGCATCGTGAAGGCGACTCATAAGCTTTTTTAGTATCCTTTTACCTTTTTACCCCTTTTAATTATGCGACACATCATCTTTTATCAATTTTGCGACACATGACTCTCTTTGTTTTAGCGTTTCACTCCCCTGTTAACTCTACTTATTAATACATCACATGCATCATGACTCTTTATTGTGACTTATTATTAAAAAATTCGGAGGTATTATTTACTATAAATTTAGTTAATCTTATAAGAGTAAAAAAATCAATTCTATACATTCTAAAACTCTACCTAATTAATGTATCAACATATTAGGACTTAATTTTGACTATTAACACCTAAAAAAACTTTAAATAACAAAATAAACCCTCACACATAAAGAAAACATAAATTACATGCCATCATGTTTATTTTAGTGTTTTTTCTCTTTACCTTTACTTATTAAAGTCACACATGTATCATGACTCTTTAGTATCATTTATTATTAAAAATTCGAAATTATTATTACCATAAATTTAGTAGACCTTATAAGAGGAAAAAATCTCTTCTACACCTTCTAAAAACTCTACTTAATCAATATATCAACATATTAGGACTTGATTTAGACTATTAACACCTCAAAATACTTTTTAACAAAATAAACACTCAAACATAAAGAAAACATAAATTACACGTCATCAAATTTACTTTTGCATTCCATTCATCTTCTACCTCTACATTAGTATAGTCACACATACATCATGCCCTATATTGTAACTTATTATTGAAAAATTCGGAAGTATAATTACCATAAATTTAGTTGACCTTATAAGAGTAAAAAATCAATTCTACACCTTCTAAAACTCTACATAGTCAGTGTATCAACATATTGGAACTTGATTTTGACTACTAGCACCTCAAAAACAATTTAAATTACAACATAAACACTCAAACATATAGAAAACATAAGTCATTTATGAAAAAAATTTAGGCCACAAATTAGAAGCTTTCTTTTCTTTGTAGAGAAGCAACTTGTAAAAAGAGTATGAGTTAATTGTTGTAAAGAATTTAAAAATACCAATATGAGATTTTACTTCATCAGTTAATTCTAATTATATCACATTGAACTTTAAAACACATAGCTTTTCTAAGTGTTTTTTTTTTTATTTACCCCTCTTACTTATGCATCACATCATCTTATTTGTTTTAATGTCCTTTTCTTTTTTTTTTTACACAACTTATTAACTATTTACTAAAATTTATTATTAAAGTATTTGTGAATATTATTGCCCCAATTGTTGTAAAACTTTTGAAGCTAGAAAAAAAGTTCTAAAACTTTAATTATATAACATTGTACTTTCAAATACATTAGATTTTTTGTTTTTTGCTTCCTCTTTACCTCTCTTACTTATGCGACACGTTGTCCTATTTATTTTGGTCATTTTCTTTTTCACCCCCGATTTATTAACTATGTATTATAATTTATTGTTAAAACAATTACGGAATTTTCGTAAACCTTTTAAAACTAGGAAACTAACTCTAAAGTTTTTAAAACACTACCTAATGAATATATTCACATATTAGGCCTTAATTTTGATTGTTAATACCTTAAGTGCCCTTTAAAATAACAAAATAAAATCTCACAAATATAAAGTACGAAGACCATGTATAAAACATAAAGATTAGTACTTAACATCTTTTCGTATAAGCAATATACAAAACGAATACGACTTTATTTTTTTTATATATATCTTTGGAATGCCAAAATAGTAGTTTATTTCATAAATTAAATTTAATATGGTAACTCAAAGTCTAAAGTAGAAATCATATACTCTTTTGAATGCCCTAAACAAATAATCAAATATAACACATTTTAAATTGATTACTCTAGTAAATCCTCAAAAACATATCAAAACGGCACTTCTAAAAATTGTTGAACATGATCTTGAAGTCAAACAATTAAACACAGGGATTGTCACCGTAATGTTATGCTATTTCTTTAATAGGGTGAATTCTATTTTTTAAAGTGATGGTTACCCAAGAAAGTTTTGACCACTACCCAAATCATAGGAAGATACATACAACCTCCCATACAGTGAAATTCAATGGTCGTTGTATACTTTTTGTGGCACGTATTTCGTGACTTTAAAAAGGTGTTTTTAAAATGGTCAGTTATGGTGTCAACCAAAATGACACTAACCATATTTATCGATCATTAACTATTTTGTATAGAGGGTAGTAGGGATTTTCATGGGCGGTAGGTAAAAATAATTCATTATCTAAAATAAATTAAAATTACTCCACGTGCTTCCATTTAACTTCCAATGTGTATTTTTAGTTGCCTATTTATGTCTACACAGTAAATTACTAATTGTATAGTTCGTGCACCCTTTTTTAGGATTTTTCTTTTTCAATACAAATGACTACGCCTGATTTTTAATTCATTATGTATTAATTCATGTGTATATATAGGTTAATCTACAAAAAATAATGTTAAATATGTTATATTCTAATTTCACAAACTTCTATAATCAACTTAATATACTATAAGCTTAGAACTTAATGAACATCCACAAATCAAATATGAAGTAAAAGAATTTTGTAACCTTATGCAATTACATTCCCATCTATCACAGTTTAGACAAATGAATGAATATTCACCGCTATATACTTGTTTAGCCTCATATATATATAAAAAAAAAGTTTTGTAAAATGATATGACATTTTTATGATCATTCAGACAATAATTAACTGTACAATGCACATGAATCTTCAAATTAATTGTCTTAAAAAATGTTCAAAATTAAATTGATGGTCGAAAAAGCGTCGAACATTACTAAAATACAAATATTGCCACTATAACACTATAGCTTCTATTTTCAGGATTATTTTTACATTTTAAAAGGTTGGTTGTCTGAAATGAAGTAAAATAGCTCCACTTACTTCCATTTTTTCTCTAAGGTTTTCATGGCATCTTTTTTAGTAGATTTATTGAGTTTTAGCAATAATTTACTAAAAAAATTGTTTAAGCTTTTTTTTTTTTTTTCTAAACTTTAAATTTCATTGTAGAAGATTGTATTAGATGTTTAATTTAATATATGGTAAGGAGTTCTATCAGATGTTCTCAGAAAATAAAATTGTTGATCATTCATGCGCCACATATCATGGAAACTAAAAAAGGTCTCACACTTATATGGATATGGTAAGCAAAATTAATAGCTAAAATATAATTTTGTGTATAAATTCTTGAATTTAACTTTTTCGTACAAAAATAAAATTAGTACCTAAAATACTAAAAAATTTAAAGTAACTGTTAGCCCTATGGTTGGATAACCTAGGCTTACATCTTGTTTTGATGATAACTACACATTGATTATGTTCTAATGTGTGCTTTGAGTGTATTCTTAGTAGGTATATACATGCACACTCATGAAGACACATTTGAGAAGTTGGATAGATGGATTAAAGCCAAAGGAGATTAAAAACTATAGTGGACATGCTATGGAAGCTTCATCAAGTCCAATGTCAAAGAGCAAGAAAGAATGCATAGGCTAAGTTATTATTGATTGATCTTTTCCATTATGTAACTAGCCTTGGTTTGATGCTTGGATTGATGACTATGACCTAAAAATACCTTAGGACACCTTGTGCATTGCATGTGAGTTCATAATCATTCACACAAACGTGGTTCTTGAAAATGAGTGAACTTTGGAGCTTACTCAGATTTTCTCAAAAATGGTTTTGGTGCTAATCTTTTCATATCTTGATAAAACTTTTCATTATCTTTTCATTAGCTTTCCAACGCAAAAAACGGCACCTCAATCCGATTTTTCTAGAGAAAGTTATGCTCAAAATAGGAAAGGGGGTTCTGTGAGGCAGCCGATAGGCAGTAAGGTATTACAGTCAACTGTAATTGAATACAGTCGACTGTAATTGAATACAGTCAACTCTAATCCAATGCAGTCGACTGCATTGGTCAAAATTCAGTTCCAAAGGCTATTTTCGAGGACAAAACTTCAACGGCTATTTTAGAGGGATTACAGTCGACTGCATTGGGTTACAGTCGACTGCAATGGCAGTTTTGCCCACTTTATGCCTAATGGCTATATTTGATCTCTTCTCTATATAAATGATTTGGGGCTTCATCATACACCATGGAAACCACATTCTAAGCCTTCATTCAATAGAGAAACATCAAGGCTCATAGATTAAACTTTTCTCTCTTCATCTTCATGATTTTACATCATTAAAGAGAGCATCTTTGTGAGCAATTCTTTGATTGAGAGTGAGCATCCTTCAAGTCATCAATTCTCTCATCTCTCTATTGCACTAGAGCTTCATTTGTACTCATTTCCTTTCAAGAGGGTTTCTTTGTACACGTTTGATCTTTGTAAAAGGATTGTGATCAAGGTTTAGGTTTGTCAAGTCTTGGGTGAGTTTTGTGGATTCAAGGCTTGTGCTTGGTGTGGGGATATCACCAATTGTTGTAAGAGTTTTGATCTTGACCCAGAATAAGATTGTTGCTAGTGGATTCTAGTGCTCTTGCAAGGGACTTCCTTGAATAGGTGGATGTAGGCTTGAGGGTATATCAAGCCGAACAATTAAATCTCCTTGTCAAGTATCTCTAACTCAATCTCTTTACTTATTTCTCTTTAATTGTTTGAAATTTTTTAGTTAGCATCTTCATTGAAGTATTACTTGGTTTGTTTGAGATTTATGATTGTGCTTAGTTTAAATTCCCCATTATATTTCAAAAACCCTATTCACCCCCCTCTAGGGTTGTTTTATTGGTTTCAAGTGGTATCAGAGCCTCGGCTCTTGATTTTTTGGTTAATACCTAGAGAGTTAAAATATCATGGGGTTTCCTGGTCTTGAGGGGAGTTCTATTACTAGACCTCCACTTTATTATGGGTGTTCATATAGTATATGGAAAATTAAGATGCGGTAATTTTTAGAATCTTTAGATTATGAAATGTGGGGAATTGTTGAAGATGACCCTTATGTTCCAACCAAGAGGATTAGGAATAAGCTTGTGCCAAAGGAGAAATCCGAATTTAATGACTATGATAGAAATATGCTTTGCATGAATTCTAGAGCTAAGAATTGTCTTGTTTGTGCTCTAAATGCAAATGAACTCAATCGAGTTATTGCGTGTGATTTGGCTAAGCGTATGTGGGATACACTTCAAGTCACTCATGAAGGGACTTCTCTTCTTAGAGATTCAAAGATGAATTTATGGCATAGAGAATATGAATTGTTTCAAATATTTTCTGATGAATCTATTATGGAAATGAATTTTTGTTTCACTAAAATTGTTAATACTTTGAAACAATTAGGAAAAGATTTCTCTAACGGTGATCTTGTGAGAAAGGTAATTAGGTCATTACCTAGAGAATGGAATGCAAAAATCACCGCACTTCAAGAATCAAAGGATCTTAATACCTATCCATTGGATGAATTAATTTGCTCCTTGATGACCTATGAAATGCAACTCGAATCATCCGGGCAAAAAGTTCCAAAGAAGAAGAAGAAATGCATTGCTCTTAAAGCTTCATCAACAACGGATCAATCTTCATGTGTGGAGGAGAAAGACTTGAATAACAAAGAGATTGATATACTTACAAATGAATTTAATGAGTATCTCAAAATGAAGAAAGATGAAAACTTGCACAAGAGCAAGAACGAGTCAACTATGGAGAGTACCTCAAGGGAGAATAAGAAGAAGAACGAGGCAAGAGAGAAGCACTCCATAAAGAAATCAATTAAAGCCATTATTTGGAGCGATAATGACTCAAGTGGAGATGAATGTGGTGATTTCGATGATAGAGATTCAAATCTATGCTTTATGGCTCAAAAAGAAGATAATGTAAATTCTTCATATAGTGATAGTGATAGCAATTTTTCCAATGATGATATTTATGATGCTTACGCTCTTTTATACGAAGAATCCATGAAATTAGCCAAGAAAAATTGTGCTTTGAAAAAACAAGTGCGTGCGATTTCAAAAGAGCTAGATGACTTAAAAAGTGAAAATAATGAATTGCATGCCAAAAATGAATGCATATTTAGCAATTTATATGTAGAGCATGTGAATAATGATTTGGTTGAATTGATTGTGAGCATTCCTAGCACAAAACAAATCTCTTGTAATACTTTGATTTTAGAAAAACAAAATGAAATTTTAAAGCTTGAGATTTGTGATTTGAAAAGATGCCTTGAAAAATTTGTTGATGGTGAAAACAACTTGGATGTCATGCTTGGACACCAAAGAGTTGGCCTAAGCAAAGGCGGTGTTGGATTAGATCCTCTCACCTTGCCTCCTAAAGTTTTTAAACAACAAGTTAGGTTAAATGTTCCTCCAAGACAACCAAAGAACTATAGCACACATTTTACACATTGTGGTTGGTGCAACAAGAAAGGGCACACGACTAGTTATTGTCCTTGTAGAATTGTTCATGTTGGAGGTGTAAAGAAAATGTGGGTTGTTAAAGAGTTTCTTAATGTTGCTAAGACTAACACTTATGGACCCAAGAAAATGTGGGTACCAAAAGTTAGACCTAAATTGTGATTGTAGGTTGTTCAAAGCAAAGGCAAGTAGCAACAAGGAGAAGGCTCCAAGAAAATTTTGAGAAGGAGGAGCAACAAGCTAAATCTTAAGGGGGAGTAAGCATTCCTAGATTGGACATGCTACTTTAAATGAGGAGAGCCCCAAAGCTTGTCAAGAAAATGGACTTCAAGAATGCTCACTCATGAGCTCAATTCCTTTGTAATTCATCAAGAGGGTAAAACTTGGCTCTATTCAACATTGTGCTATACACTAAACTTATATGTCATGAAGCATGCACAAATGGTCATACTTATTTCTCATGATATAAATAGCTTGCTTGTTGAGAATTAATGTGAACCTTGCCGATAAATGGTCCTCTTGCACTTATATTGAAAATATTGATTGTTGATGACCATTATTCGCTTTGTGAAAATTCCATGTTGAAATTATGTCATCTTAATGCTTCACAATGCCATTCATACACACACCCCTTTTGGTAATGCCAAAAAAGGAATATGACTCGGTTAGACATTCAATTGTGTTTGTTGGATATTGTTGGCATGCTTTGATTGAGGGGGAGCATACATTATGATGGAATATGCATAAGATAACTTGATAGGGGGAGCTTACATGCTTGAATCATATACTATCTTGTTACTCTTGAAATATGCATGAAGTAGATGAGATTATTGAGCTACTTTGAATATCTTTCTGTGGATCATGAAAGAACTCTTGATGTCATCAGTATGAGTTCATGAGTTATATGCAGTTCACGCCATTATCGTGCTTATAACTATCTCTTCACACATGCATACCCTTGTCTCTTTGTTGATGACAAAGGGGAAGAAATAATCTTGATTCTATATGCTATGTGATTGTGTGTTTTGAGAGAACATTGGAGGAAGAGCATATCTTATTTTAGCTAGGGAAGCTAGCTACAAGCTTAATTGCTATATGAGATAAATTGACACATCTTAAGTATACAAGCAATGATTGAGTGTTCTAAGTGAGATTATTGTGCTTAATTGACTATCATATGATACATCTTACCCTATATAGAATCAATGTTTGTCTTCATCAAAAAGGGGGAGATTGTTAGCCCTATGGTTGGATAACCTAGGCTTACATCTTGTTTTGATGATAACTACACATTGATTATGTTCTAATGTGTGCTTTGAGTGTATTCTTAGTAGGTATGTACATGCACACTCATGAAGACACATTTGAGAAGTTGGATAGATGGATTAAAGCCAAAGGAGATTAAAAGCTATAGTGGACATGCTATGGAAGCTTCATCAAGTCTAATGTCAAAGAGCAAGAAAGAATGCATAGGCTAAGTTATTATTGATTAATCTTTTCAATTATGTAACTAGCCTTGGTTTGATGCTTGGATTGATGACAATGACCTAAAAAGACCTTAGGACACCTTGTGCATTGCATGTGAGTTCATAATCATTCACACAAGCGTGGTTCTTGAAAATGAGTGAACTTTGGAGCTTACTCATATTTTCTAAAAATAAAATTTGGTGCTAATATTTTCATATCTTGATAAAACTTTTCATTATCTTTCCAACGCAAAAAACGGCACCTCAATCCGATATTTCTAGAGAAAGTTATGCTCAAAATAAGAAAGGGGGTTCCGTGAGGCAGTCGATAGGCAATAGGGTATTACAGTCGACTGTAATTGAATACAGTCGACTGCATTGGTCCAAATTCAGTTCCAAAGGCTATTTTCGAGGACAAAACTCCAACGACTATTTTAGAGGGATTACAGTCGACTGCATTGGGTGCAATCGACTGCAATGGCAGTTTTGCCCACTTTATGCCTAACGGCTATATTTGATCTCTTCTCTATATAAATGATTTGGGGCTTCATCATACACCATGGAAACCACATTCTAAGCCTTCATTCATTAGAGAAACATCAAGGCTCATAGATTAAACTTTTCTCTCTTCATCTTCATGATTTTACATCATTAAAGAGAGCATCTTTGTGAGCAATTCTTTGATTGAGAGTGAGCATCCTTCAAGTCATCAATTCTCTCATCTCTCTATTGCACTAGAGCTTCATTTGTACTCATTTACTTTCAAGGGGGTTTCTTTGTACACATTTGATCTTTGTAAAAGGATTGTGATCAAGGCTTTGGTTTGTCAAGTCTTGGGTGAGCTTTTGTGGATTCAAGGCTTGTGCTTGGTGTGGGGATATCACCAAGTGTTGTAAGGGTTTTGATCTTGACCCTGAAGAAGATTGTTGCTAGTGGATTCTAGTGCTCTTGCAAGGGACTTCGTTGAAGAGGTGGATGTATGCTTGAAGATATATCAAGCCGAACCATTTAAATCTCCTTGTCAAGTATCCCTAACTCAATCTCTTTACTTATTGCTCTTTAATTATTTGAGATTGTTTAGTTAGCATCTTCATTGAAGTATTACTTGGTTTGTTTGAGATTTATGATTGTGCTTAGTTTAAATTCTCCATTATATTTCAAAAACTCTATTCACCCCCCTCTAGGGTTGTTTTATTGGTTTCAGTAACATTCTAATTTGATGTGAAAAAATTGATTATTCATTGTATGCTTCACTATTTGTAGATTTTGTATTGAACTTTTGAATTTTACTACTATTAAAACAATATAGCATGCTTTATTATAATAAAACAATATAGCATGCTTTGTAGATTATGTGTTCATTGAATTTCTCTTGATTATGATACATCTTATATGTGAAATGCATGAACGCGATATGTTTTGAATTCTATGGTTCACTTCACGCAAATACGAATAAATCGTTATTTTCAAAACCATCGACATGATGCTTAAATACCCAACCTTAACTCTATCAAAAAATGTTAAAATTCAACCATACTCATAGCGTTTAAATAGAACTCACCCGGGCCTTGCCCGGGTTACTGAACTAGTAATAATATATAATAAGCGAAGCAGGGCCTTCTTTGCGCGACACGTCATCACATAAATAACTTCTTTACTTGACACATCATCACTTTATATTTCTAATGTAAAATAGAACTATAACCATTATAAGAGTTACGAAAAGTATGAAATACAATCATGGATAGGGTCTTTATTTCTCTATAAGTTAATTTCTATATTAGTAAGCCTTATATAATTGAAAAAATAATTCTAAACATTCTGAAACTCTAACTAATTAATGGACTAACTTATTAGGATTTAATTTTATGTATTGAATCCTCCAAACCACTTTCCAATATGAATATAAAAATTCATATATCTAAAAAAACAAAAATGATATTATTATCCTTTCTCTTTTTTGATAAGTTAATTTTCACCCCAATAAGCTAAACATTCTGAAAGTCTAACTAAAATTATAAGTGTCACTAAAGGTTTGAAATACTCTCTTGGATGATATCCTTAATTCTTCATAAGTTAATTTCTATATTACTAACCCATATATGATTGAAAAAGTAATTCTAAATGTTCTAAAGCTCTAACTAATTAATGGATATTAGACTTAGTTTTGAGTATTGTATTCTCAAAACCACTCCCTAATATGAATATAAAAATTCATATATTTTCAAAGCGAAAATAACATTATGTTGGATGGGGTCCTTATTTGTTGATAAGTTAATTTTCATTGTAGTGAGCCTTACATAGTTGGAAAACTAATTCTAAACATTCTAAGCCTCTAGCTATTAATGAACTAACTTATTACGACTTAATTTCAACTATTGTATCCTTAAAATCACTTTCTCATATGAATATAGAAATTCATATATCTAAAACGTGAAAATAAAATATTAGATTTAGAAAAGAAACAAATGATGCTTCAATTGAGGTTGACACAATAAAAATAATGTAACAATTGATTCATTTTTTATTTATTCTATTTTAATGTTGTAACAATTCATTCATCTTAATTTTTTTTATTGAGACCATACTACCAACAAATGACTGTAGAATAAATATTAAAAAAAAGAATTGTAAACTTATTTGTAAATATGATAGTTGAAAATGATTTAAAGCTATATTCCAAACATTTCAGTGTATATACAGGTGTTTGAAAATAATATTTTAGATGTGATCCCTACTTTTATGTTTATTTATGAGTTAAATACATGTTAGTACCCTAAAAGTATCCTGAAATCTCACCTGATGGTCCAAAAGTTTAATTTTTTACATAAATTTGCAATAAGTAGGGACTTCTGTCCAAATTCTTAATGATATCGCCAAAACTGTCAAGGGCAAAATTGTCAACTTATGTTTTTTAGGGTAAATTACAAACGGCACCCCCTGAGGTTTACCCTAAACTACACACGCCCCCCCCCCTCCCTATCTTTTTTAATTACACTTCACTCCCTAAGGTTTGTACCCGCATTTCACGGAGCTACACAAATTTGACGGGGACCCTAACTCCGTTTGGAGATTCCCTGACACCTTACTTTTTTATTTTTTCATCCCCAAACTACCCTCTCTTTCTTGAATAAAACCCTTCTTGCCTTTAGGGTTTTTCTTCTTCTTCTTCTTCTTCTTTCTCTTCCAGCTTTGCAGACCCTTTTCTTTCTCCTTGGTCCTCCCTTTCTTCCTTCCCTTCTAACCAAAAAATGTCAAGGTCAGGAAGTAGTGAGGAATGGTTGGATATATACCGTATAATTTGAGATGCTATAAATACACACATTAACACAATATAACTCTGTACTTGAAATCATTTTTCTTTTTGGGCTCATAATGTTCTCCAAAGAAATGGAAAAGATAAGAAAATAGTTAATTTGTGAAGCACGTTATGTCTTTCTAGTGTTGCTTCGCCCCCCCCAACACCCCCCCCCCCCCATCTCCCAAATGACTATCTTTCTCTTTCATCATTTTCTCCTTTTTCCTTTTTGAAAAGAAACATCTTGAATTCATTCTAAAAGATAACATCAATTGGTTATGGCTTTCCTTGCTTGATCATCTCCCTATTTTCTTCCCGAGGTATTTGTTTGAGACTACCGTACACCAAATCGCAGACAAATTCTCCTTCTAGTTCTCAACCAAATCCAATTTTAGTTTTTTTTGGACTAGAGACCGGCAATTTGTTTTGACATCCACTTATGACCAGTTCTCTCTTGCTATATATGTTATAAATATATGGTAGAAAGAAGCTCTGCTGCAACTTACCATTGGTGGCCGAGCGTTTAAAATTCTCAATAACTTTTGAATATGTGTTGCCAGCTGCTTAGATCTATCACTCTTCACACACACACACCTCTCTCTCTCTCTCTCTCTGTGTGTGTGTGTAAGTAGGTGGGTATACTATCTCTCACTATATGTATGTATTTGTATGAACACACCCATGTGCATACGTACATAACATTTTTGGTTTGGATCCGGCAGGTCCGATTTCTATGAACATTGGCGGATCGGATAGTTTGCAACAAAATTTCCAAATTAGCAACCTAAGGGGGTTTTAGAGGGAAAGTAGCTCATGCTTTGGTATTCCAAGTAGCAAAAGACTGAGGGAGCAAGATTTTTACTGGGCATCTGAAGAAACTAGTTTACAGAGCAGTGCCAAACCAAGTACATATACCTACCTAAGCACATATGAAAAAGTACCCTTATATTACCACAAGAATAAATAAAGGAAGATGCTGCTTTTTACATAGTGTAGTTAAGTTGATATTTGCATTCCAATTTCAAAGCTCACAATTAACTTTCGTGGTAGAATTTGTTAAATAAGCATCGCCAAAAATATCAAGAAGTAGCATTTAAATATTCCAATGAATATGAGAAAGAAAGGGAACGAGTACAAGAATATCAAGTATACTTTTAATGTTTTCATACCCATGGAGCATGTGTATATACAAAGGAGGAATGGTTAGAAATAGTGAGCACTGTGTAGTTATATACGAGAGTAGAAACGTCTTTTTATGTCCAGCCGTTAACACCGTAAAAAAAATCTAGATTTTAGGAGCGGAGTGTAATTAAAAAATATGGGGGGCGGTGTGTAGTTTAGGACAAACCTCAGGGGTGCCGTGTGTAATTTCCTTCTTTTTATTATACTCTCCCCCCCCTCTCTAGCAGCCCTTACACCTGGTGCCATGGTTATGAACTCCAAAGCCATCAGCCCACTACAAGACAACAATTAGCAACATGCCACCACCTTAACCTCAATTGACTCTTACAACACCAGATTGCTTCAAACCTAACACCAATTGACTCTGACTCAGATCAAACCCCAAGAAAAATACCAAGAGATCTTCAAACCCTAAGCCCTCCACGCCACCGACTGCCACCTATCAGCTACTGGCGAAGCCCAGAATCCTACTTTGAGACCCGACCTAGTAGAGCTAGTGACCCTATTTTTTATTCTACTGATGATGATCAGGAAGTTAGTGTGGCAATTAGGGTTTCCGGGTTTGTGTTCAATTAGGCGTTTGGTAGCGACGCGACAACATAATTGAAGATTAGGCTGCGCAAGGCGTGGTTTGGGATTAATGAAACGGGGTCTGGCAAGGGCATGTTAGGAGATTGGACATGTCTGGTGGCCAGAGTCTAGCCATCGCTGGATTCACGGCTTATCAAAGGTCTGGCCGGAGGAGAGAATAACTGGGTCTGTCATTATCTCTAGTGAGATTGGGCATTTGAAGTCGTCTGGGAATTGGGTTGTCATTTCTCTCACTACGTAGGTCTTTAGGCCTGCCTCCGTATTACTTTTCTTTCCCTTTGTTTATGTGGATCTTTGGGCCGATTTTGATGTTCGTGTCTTGCCTTGTCCTGGTTTTCCTGCTCTATTTCCTTGATGTAACCATTGATTTTGGTTGGGTTTTTGGAGCTTCGAAAGACAAGGTAGATTGTTGATGAGGCATGTCGATTTGAGTGATTTGGTGTCTCTGTGTATTGGCTAGATTGTTGGTAGGGCTTGGGTAAGGGGCATGTTAGGTGGGGAGGAGAGGAGTGAAATTCTGAAGAAGAAGAAGAAAAAAGAAGAAGAAGAGAAGATAAGATAAATAAATTAAACATGTTCAGACAATTTTGCCCCTGACGTTTTACTTCGATCGTTAGGAATTTGGACAAAAATCTTTATTGCGAATTTAAAATTACAGACCCTTTTGTATAAAAAATTAAACATTTGGACCCTGAGATGAGATTTCGAGATACTTTCAGGGTACTTATGTGTATTTAACCATTTATTTAATATTGCTTCTAAAAGTTTAAATTTACTAATATTTTAGGATTTGAATTTGATTATTATGTTCTTAAAACTAACTTTGTAATACGAAGATAAACAATCATGTAGTTAGAAAATAAAAATAACATATGAGATTTAAAGCAAAAAAATTATGTTACTGATTATTTAAATTTATTATGATTGATTAAATGTATATGTCTAGACACATAGCATAATCATTGAAAACAAAATATCTATATCACATATAAAATTAATGATCAAATTATAGGACAATTGTTTGCTTTGATAAGACAACAAGATCCGAAAAATGGCTATATAAGTATAAATGAGATTTTGAAAAGAAATCACATACGTACCAGAAAAGAAAAGTTTGCAATTAAATCAAATTATTCTGAATTACCATATTTGTCAACATTTCAAACCTTTAAGATGCAAGGATATGAAATGTCATCAGATTATATTTTCAATGTAAATAAGTGTGTTTGAAGGTCACAAATATTATCTTGAATAGAGTCCTTATTTCTTGATAAGTTAACTTTTATATCAATAATATATATTTGAAAAACTAATTATAAGCATTCTAAAACTAACTTATTATGATTTAATTATAACCATTATATCTTTAAAATTACTCTTTAATATGAATACAAAAATTCATATATCTACAAAATGAAAATTACATATTAGACTTAGAAGAGAGAAGAATACCATGTTACAATTGAGATTAAAACAATAAAAATAATTTAATAGTTGATTCATATTTATTATATTTTAATATATGTTGAATGAAGTATATGCTTATCGTGGTTGATGTAAAAATTTATCAATATAATATATAAAATTTAGAATCTTTTTGGCACAATAAAAAATTTGACATATAAATATATATATATATATATATATATATATATATATATATATATATATATATATATATATGGGAGCTGATCCGTTGAGAGCGCTAGCAAAATGGGTTAAAAAAAGTACGTTCGCTACATTATGTAGCGGACAATTTTTTGACAAAAATACCCTCCAGCTCCATTCGCTACATTATGTAGCGGACAGAGGCAAAAAATTGTCTGCTACATAATGTAGCGGACGTACTTTAAGAAAACGCAAAAAACAGATCTGGACCGTCCACAGATCGCGCGTGGACGGCTAGATCACACTAGCAACTTAACCCATTTTGCTAGCGCTCTCAACGGATCAGCTCCCTATATATATATATATATATATATATATATATATATATATATATACACTAAACATGTTAGTGTACCTAAAGGTTTTGAAAAGAAATCACATATAAACTAGAAGAAAAAAGGTGCAATCAAATCAAATTATTCTCAATAACTATAGTTGAGAACATTTAAGAACTTTAAGATGCAAAAATATGATATGTCATCAAATTATGTTTTCAATGTGAAATAAAGTTATAAATATGATAAGAGTCTCTAAAGGTCTCGAATATTATCTTCAATGGGGTCCTTATTTCTTGATAAGTTAATTTTCATATCAATAACCTTTATGTAATTGAAAAACTAATTTTGAGCTTCATGAAACTCTAACTAATTAATGAACTAATATATTATGACTTTATTTTAACTATTGCATGTATCCTTAAAACCACTCTCTAATATGAATATAAAAGTTCATATATCTAAAATAATATAAATAACATTAAGAGAGAAAAAGATGATGTTATAATTGAGATTGAAACACAAAAAATAATATAACACTGGATTCATAATTATTTTATTTTAGTATACAATTACCATAATGGATGTAAATATTTATCAATATAATGCATAGCTTTTAGAATCTTTTGGTAAAATAAAAATTGAATGTATTTTATGGGTGGGACCACACTATTAACAAATAATTGTACAATTATTGTTAATTGAAACTGGAGTAATAATAAAACTGGCGTAAATCTGATAGTTGAAAAAGATTTAATGCTATATAGTAAACATGTCAGTGTCTCTAAAGGAATGCAAAATTTTATTGTTTTTAAGTTTTTTTTTATTTTTACAAAAACTATATGAAGGCTATATTAGGAAAGCCTATATAATATAAAAATTAATTCTAAAACTCTAAATACTAATTAATTAGGATTTAATTTTGACAATCATGTCCTTAAAACGAACTCTCTCATACAAAAATAAAAAATCATGTATCTAGAAAACAAATATGACATATGAGATTTACTAGAAAAAAAAATATTATAGTTAATTTTAGTTTATTATAATTTAGTGTATATATATATATACACACACACACACAAAACATAATCACCGCAAACCATTATCTACATAATGTATAAGATCAATAATCAATCTATAGGATAATTGTTTGCTCTGATATGACTGCACGATCAACAAGTGGTTGTATCACATATATGAAATTCTGAAAATAAATCACATATGCTTTAAAAAAAATCAAATTGAATATTTTTATTTCTAGTATCTTACAAGAGTTAAAGAAAAACATATACATAAAATATTGGATATTATGTGATCGTTCTGTTAAATTTATTTTTGCATAAAATAATAACTTATTTGAAAGTGATAAGGTGCATACATAAGTCCTGTTAAATTTGAGATGAAACTTTATTCCTTTAAATTTTTACTTAATCGTTATATTAACCTCAGGAACATATATATGCAATAAAAAGGCCTTCAGAAGTTAAAGAATTAAATGGGTATGCAACATTTATAATTCAAAAGGGATAGTTGATAGCGTTACCATATTTTAATTTAAACTACAATCATATTCGCTGTTTAACTTTACTAACTGAGGGACCCATGCAATGCACGGGACTTTTTCTCTAATTTTCTCAGAATGTTGTTTAATCGGAAGGTTAGAAATGTTCTTTCTTAAACTGCAAGCAAGAAAAATTAAGCATAAAATCACAACTTAGTGAAAGTATTTCTACCATTTTCGCAACAAATGAAGAATGTGTGATTTAGAGCATGAGTCATTTTTAGTTACAAATGAGAATTAGACATAATAATAAAAATATTGTTGAAGAAATTTAAAAAGATTTCTCATAAGCAACAATACTGATGTTTTGTCACTAAATGTGGACTACAATTCCCCACTAATATTTAACTGCGAATTTAAAACTTTAAACTCACTGATCATATAACCATAATTCTAATTGGTTATACCAATCTTGTATCCAAAACTAATATATATGAATGAACAAAATCATTAACAATTTCTGTAGTGAAGAGTGTTTATGGAGATGAATATACGAAGCTCGACCTCCCTATGAGCATAAACTTGATTACATAACCTTATATTGTTCTTCATTGTGAGAAACACTTTGCATGTATTTTTGTCTGGTGTATGAAAACGAAAATCAATTATTCAAAGTGTAGTCTATAGGTGTTGAAATTATTGAAGTTTTACTATCACGACCTATTGGAAGTACCATGACATAATTATTATTAGGATCATAATGCCTGCAGTTACAAATAGGTAACCACCAAGACGACCTCTTGACTTTACGCTTCAGTATCCGGTTCGGTGTCATAACTAAAAGAAGAAAGTCATTATATGTAGAATCGTTTAACATCTCCTAGTTCTAGAAATAGAATCCACGTACCTTCAAGTCAGTTAAAGGGGCTAAACCAACTCTATCAATTTTCTGATAGGTGCATCACATAGTCTAATGTAATTTTACTACTAAAGTACTCCAAACACCTTAATGCTATAACTACAACAACTGTTGTTACAGGTACTACAACTATAATACAATATACAACAATACCAAGTCATTCCTTATCACCAAATGACAATAATTATAAAAACTCTTACAACCAGCACAAACATAAACCACCTTTCTCAAGCTTGTTTAATTTGAGCTACCAAAGTGGTATAGAGTTTGACTTATCATTATGCATCAATCTTGTGGCAAAGAGAATTGCAAGTACAATAGGTTATTCCATCACTTTTACACTTTATATTGAACCTGTCAGACGAAACTCTAAATTGAATGTGGGTTGTGTTTATCTTTTTTTTTTTGGTCGAAAATGGAAATTGCATTAACTAAACAAACAAGTACAACCTAAAGAGCCCAAACAAATGTTTGGCTCTAGAAACAGAGTACACAACAGTACAAGCAAAAAGAGTACAAGCATAACTTGACCCTGAAAACATAAACCGGCCAAAATGGCCTCGACATAAATTGAAAGGGATAACTATTACCATTGTTGGATTTACAAAATCCAGATCGAATGGTAACAAAGTGGAAGAGTTGCAGTGAGGCATCAATTCCAAGGGCCGCTTAAAGTGGCAGTTTAGATTACTGCCGCGGTTATCTTCGGATTCAAGGGAGGTGGATCGAGTTCCCAAGGCCGGATCTGAATGATCCGAAGCTCGAAGGGAGTCCATCTCGTCTAGATCCGTCCTCTTCCCGCCATAATCCCGCCATATCGGACCCGCGTCAGAGAAGTCAACCCAAACTAGCCGGATCGGAAGTCCGGCGGCGACCATGACGGATCTGAAAAAAGCTTTCAGATCTGAGGGTGACGAGTGGGATGGAGTAAGATTATGGCTGAAGGGCTCCCGATCTGTGGGTGGAGGGGGGAGATCGGGGGGTGGAGGAGGGTGGAGGCGGATGGCGGCACATGAGGTTTGCCGAGGTTGGGGGGTCAAAGGACGAATGAAAAGGGAACAGGAGGAGAAGGAGGATCGTTTTGAGGGCCTCCCCTTCCATCCTCACAGCCATGGAAGCCGAAGGAGGAAGGGGCGGCGGCGGGTCTTCAGAAAAGAGAAAGATGGAGAAGGGTTTTGTGCAGAGAAAAGAGAAAGATGGAGGAAACCTAGCCTGCTTTACTTTATGGTGGGTTGTGCTTATCTTAATATGCCCTTATATATCTTTAGTATTGGTTTAAATGTTATTTTCTTATAACCTTTTCTGAGTGAGTTGATCAGGTTTGTTAAAATCTGTTAGTCATGAAATTCTTGAAGTTTACGTTAAATTAAATTAAATAAATAAATCAACACTAACAACTACCACTGCCATAATTACCAGTGCCACGCACATCATTGCTACAACCTTTACGGTAGACCACCACCACATCTACCGCTTACATCTTGCTAGTACCATCACCATAACTACCGCCACTGGCCCCCCAAGCTAACCCCAAAACATGCCCTTACAATTCTTGTCGTGCTTTTAGTTGTCAATTAAGGGTAAAATAATTTTTATCTCTTGTCTACCTTCTCATTTTTTATCATCAAAATTCATTGTCAAACTTGTTAGTAACTTCATCTCTAGTCATTTTCAATTTTCTTTTGCAATCCAGCTTCAGAGATAATTGGTTCATACCGTGTGTAACATGACTTTTAGAATGTTGGTGCACAATAGTGGACTAAAAGTAAAAGTTATGAAAATAGTAAGATTCCTTGAAAATTTACCTCTGAGAATCTCAATGAGACTGTCTTTGAGTTTCAAGGTCTTCTTTTATATGTCACAAAAAATATATGAAGGTTACACACCAAAAACATATATGAATAGTATACCAAGTTGGTTCAAAGTGAAGTAAATACATTTATTGAAAAAAATGTTATTCAGATTTTGGAGGTTAAGGTTACTTATTTATCATTTTGCAACAATACTTATCATATCATTAAGGTGGGCCGTTTATCAACTCTACTGGACAAACCTCCTTGTAATGCTATCAAACGATTAATTAAATTGTTCTCTTGTTCATTTAGTTGCATGTTATCGATCATGTATCGAATGGCAGTGTTCTTATCACCTTAAGCTGAAATGTCATAGTATCTCGTGTAAAATTGCGACGTTATTTAACTCTTTTATCCATGGTTATTTGTAGCAAAAATAGTATTGTGAGAAAGTTTCAGGTGAGTGCAAATAACTCTTAACATAGTGTGTGTAAATAGGATAAGTGCCTTACACAAAAGTCTATTCGAAATTCTGGACTGTTCTCCAGTTACCGGAGATTTAAAAGATTTAACCCACAATGGTGCACCTATGAAGTTCCGCTAGTATCAAGTTTCAAGTCCATATAAGCTTATTATGGTGCCACTTAAAAAGAATAATAAGAAGACAAAACAAAGTTTCATTGTCGAAATCTACACATAAAGATTGGACTTGACTACATAAGGGAACTACACCATGAGAATGAAAAGAAGGTTAGACCAGATACACCACTCTAGCTCTTTGTCACCAAAAATATGCATAGTTAGAATTTTAGATGCTACGGTAAAATATATTTGAAATATTTACAGATAGTAAATGAGTGTCTTATTCAAAATCGTATCTCTGGTTATGCTTATTCTTGAGCTTCAAAAGACTTCGCTTACGACCATGTATGAGTAAAGTTCCATTTTTCATGGAGCACAAAGATATGTGAATAAACTTCCACTTGAGGCTGATAAAAGCTTAAAATTTTGTGCGATCAGAAAATAAAGCTTAATACACTATGACTTGTAACACGTGTCTAGCCAAAAGAAAAGAGCAAGAAAGTGAAATGTTTGAATTATAACTTTGGCAAAATATTACCATCTGACTCCACCAAAAACAACTTACACACAAGCAAAACATAATATAGCAGTTGTCCAACTTGAATTACCAATACTCTTTCTTTCGCATTGACATCACTGGTATTAAACATATACTTGTATAATATACTTGCATAACTATGTATCATGGTAATATAAAATTTTAATAGGGCTAATTACACCTATGTCCCTGAGGTTTGGGGGTAATTACACGCGATGACACAAAGTTTCAAAATGTAACACTTATGTCCATTGACAAACGGAATACCAAAATACTTAACGATTCTGACAAAAAGACCAAGTTGCCCCAAAATAAAAGTTGAAATCCTGATTTGCCCTTGGGACCACATGAAACCCTAATTTTCATTGTCTCCCCCCCCCCCCCCATTCGACTGTGGCTCCCCCTACCCCTTCCCCGTCGCCCCCACCCTCCCCCTTCCCCGTCGCCCCCACCCTCCCCCTTCCTCTTCCCCGTCGCCGGCGTCTCCTTCACTGGTCGATCGGAAGGAGCGCCGGAGTTGATCGCCGGTTGCAGTGGTGTAGCAGCACGGTGGCTTCGGCGCGATGCTCGCAGAGGCTCGATGAAGTATATTCGATCCCCCTTCCCCGTCTTCGCTGCAACCCATCTTCCTCCCCCATCCCTGGCGCTGCACCCCGACCTTCCTCCCCGTCCCCGGCGCTGCACCCCGACCTTCGGCGGTTGAATTGAATTGAAGATTGAATTGAATTACAGATTGAGTTGAAGATTGAATTGAATTGAAGATTGAATTGAAGCCCTAATTGATTTTGAAAATTAGGGTTTGTAAATTAGGATTTTGAAACCCTAATTGGTAGATTGAAATTTTAAAATATTGTGTATATAAAGTACAAGGGGTAGTATCGTCATTTTAAAAATACGTATTGATGACATCATAAAAAAGTACACTTTTTGGATGGAACCCTGACAGATGGACATGGGTAATACATTTGAAACACTTTTGGTCAAGGAATTTAACATTTTGAAACTTTATATCCTTGACTGTAATTACCCCCTAACCTCAGGGACATAGGTGTAATTAGCCCAATTTAATACCATGGCTGGGTAGACTTTTCATCCTCGGGCTTCTTGGGTACATAAATGAAAAATTGCACGTTTGTTTTGTTCAACTACTTAATCACATGCATTATTATTGAATATTTGTTAACAAAAATCGGCCATTTGGATGAAATTTATGCCAGTAAATTTTGCAACAGATATGTGAGTCTGAGGATATTGAGTACTGTTATGTGGGTTTAAGGGTATTGAGTAGAGTTTTCCAGCTTTTACCTTCACACGTGCCGCTAGAAGGTTCTTCTATTTCAAATTTGTTTCTCTCCTTCAAATCTGCTTGATTGTGAGCATAATACATATGACAGTTATTTCACATGCTCTGAAGAAGCACCCAGAAGCGAGACTTACCTGTAGCCTTATTCTGCTTGATTGTAAGGAGGCAACATTATTCTGATGAGAGTGAATGAAATAAAGAGAGAGAGAATACATAAACCTTCGGAGTTTAGGTTTTAGTAGGAGTGTAACAATACATAGTATCTTAAGTCATTTTCAATGTAGTGTTTATTATTTGCATTTGTTGGAGTATTTTTTGGTTTTTATTTTAAAGTTTAAAGTTTATTAATTATAACAATTTTGTATATAAACTACTATTTTGATAATTTTTAAGTATATTATAAGTTAAGTCGTACTTAGTTTGTATGTTGCTTATGTAAAAAGAAGATTTTTTTTTATAATTTGTGCAATTTTGATTTTTAATATTTATATATTATCTTTTGTAATTTACATTTATGAGACTTTATTTTGCTATTCGAAAGTGATTTTGAAGTGTTAATAGTCAAAGTTAAGGCCTAATATATAAGTATATTGATCAAGTAGAGTTTTAGAAGGTGTATAATTGATTTCTTAGTTTTATAAAGTTTATAAATATCATGCTAATTATACCTACGAATTTTCTAATAATTAATCATAGCAAAGAGTTAAATAGGGTAGAGAACGAAAAGAACATTAAAACAAATAGGATTCTTGAATTATATGTATCCAATTTAAAAAAGTTGGACTCTCAATGAAGAGACCAATTAATTTTGGAGACTACCACATGCAAAGATGAAACTTACATGGCAGAAGGAGAAAGCTCCTAAAAAATCTTACGTGGCGCAAAGATAGAGCTTTAAAAATCTTACGTGTCGCGATTAGAAGAGACTTCTTCAGCTTTTTATATATACTAGTTCAGTAACCCGGGCAAGGCCCGGGTGAGTTCTATTTAAACGCTATGAATATGTTTGAGTTTTAACATGTTTTGGTAGAGTTAATGTTGGGTATTTAAGCATCATGTCGATGGTTTTGAAAATTATGATCTATTCGTATTTGCTTGAAGTGAACCATCGAATTCAAAACATATCGCATTCATGCACTTCACATTTAAGCAATATCACAATCAAGAGAAATTCAATGAAAGCATATTCCTAAAATTGTTTCATAATAGTAAAGCCTATTATAGTGCTAATAAATTATTAAGATTCCGAAGTTCAAAATAAAGTATTCAAAAAGTGAAGCATAAAATGAGTGATCAATTATCTCACTTCAAATTAGAATGTTATTTTTTTTTTAGTATTTCAAGTACTAATTTTGTTTTTGTACGAAAAAGTTAAATTTCAAGAATTTATAAACAGAATTATATTTACGCTATTTATTTTGTTTACCATATCCATATAAGTGTGGGACATTTTTTTAGTTTTTTACGTTATGTGGCACACCATTGATCAACTGTTTTATTTTATAAGTATCCCAGATAGAATTCCTTACCATATTAAATTAGACATCTACTATAGTCATCTACAATGAAATTTAAAGTTTATAAAAGAAAGTACGAAAAAGGCACAAATAATTTTTTTAGTAAATTATTGTCTAGACTGAATAAGCCTACTAAAAAAACATGCCATGAAAACCTTAGCAAAAATGAAAGTAAGTGGAGCTATTTTACTTCCTTTCAAACAACAAACCTTTTAAGATGTAGAAATAATCTTGAAAAGAGAAACTATAGTGTTATAGTGGCAATATTTGTATTCTAATTACTTTACTTTATTGTCATGTTCGACGCTTTTTCGACCATCTATTTAATTTTGAATATTTTCTAAGACAATTAATTTGAAAATATATATGCATTGTACAGTTAATTATTGTCCGAATGATCATAAAAATGTCATATCATTTTATAAAACATTTTTTTTACACTACAAGAAAAACAACTTTTAGCGACGGATTTTTAGCGACGGATCGACGGATTTTCTCCGTAGGTAAAAGTCCGTCGCTAAAAGTCACTTTTAGCGACGGATTTTTCCTTTGGTAAAAGTCCGTCGCTAAAGACTTTTACCGACGGGATATTCCGTCCTAAAGGTCTTTACCGACGGGTTATTACCGACAGAACAATCCGTCGCTAAATATATTTTTTCGTATTTTCTCATTTTCTTTTGAATTTTATTTTAAAAATAATTTTTATATTTTACTATAAATGAAGCAAACCCTAATTTGCTCTCATTTCATTCCCCGCCGCTCTTCTCTTTCTTTCCTCCCGACCGTATGCCCCCTCGATCTCCCTCTCCCTCACTAACACAGCCGACCGTCGGCCGCCATCCGCTCCGCCACACCACCCACCGCCACTGGTACTCCTCCATCGTCCGGTCAGTGTCATCACACCCGTCGAAGATCCTCTACGCCTACCACCGCGCCGTCACAGGCTTCTCCGCCCGCCTGACCGCCGCTCAGGCCGCCGATCTCCGCCGCCTTTCCTATTCCCTGGCCGCCTCTCCTGGTACCCACCCCCGCTACTGCTGCCACCTATGTGATTTCGAAGAACGGTGAGTGCAATACAGGCAGTGAAGCGTAAGTCGGCCAAGACCTACGCCGAGCTTGCTCAAGAGACTGGCCTCCCAAACGTGTACGTGGCCCAAATCTTGAAATGTTTGCTCCTTCTTGGTCTCTTGATTGAGCATATAATTATATCCTGCCCCTTCTTGTTTTTTAAATGGATATGAATTATGTTATCGGTACCAAGGTTCCCTGAAGATGGTTCTATTGTGCATATCAGCTGTTTGTTTATATGCTTGAACGAACTAATATGGAAAAGCTAATTCTTTCTTTAATTTCTAATGCTGTTTTACTGGGGCAACAAACACATGAAAACATTGTGCGTAAAGTATTATTTGTGAAATCTCGTTCATAGTTTTGTGAATAAACATGCTTCGTAGCAGGTTTGGACGAGATAGAGAAAAAGGCCTTAGTTTTGTGAATAAACCCGTGATTAACCTAATCCCATTATTTTTATCTTGCCATTTATCTTGCCCCGTAGCTCTTGTAAGTTCAATGGGATATTCCGTCTAGTTTGTACCCGTCTCATTCTTTTTTCTTCCCTGAGCGTTGCTGAGTAGTTTTTTTTTTGCTCTAATGCAGATGGCGCTCGACTACATTGGGTAACGTGGAGCTACTATTGGTGCAAGTACGTGAAGCTATAAGAGTTGAGTGTATCTTGGGAGATTGATAACTATTTTTGGTTTTAATAAAATATGTAATTTTGTTTTGAAATTTGTATGATGTGATTTATTTTGTTCGGTGAATATTTAATTTTTGTAGTTGAGTATATATTTTTTTTTGGTGCAACAATTTGTTCGGAGAATATTTAATTTTTGTAGTTGAGTATTGGGTGTTGATGTTGGTGTATAACTTATATTTTGTTTGTATTGCTTGAAATTTAAAGAAGAGTCCTATATTGGTGATTAGGATTAATTGTCAATGAAAATAGGCTTAAATTTTAAAAACTAATAACAATTTAAAAAAATAGTTTTTTTATTGACATTTAGCGATGGAATTTCGTCGCTAAAAGTCTGATTCAAGTGTAATTGGATGGACTTTAGCGACGGAAGTTGTGTCACTAAAAGGCCTAGATTAACGATGGACTTTTGGCAACGGAATATCCGTCGCTAAAAGTATTTTAAAATTGAATTTTGAGAAAATAACGAAAAATAGGAAACTATGAAAATTACTTTTAGCGACGGAATATTCCGTCGCTAAATAAGTTGTTTAGCGACGGAATATTCCGTCGCTAAAATATTTAATCCGTCGCTAATTTGACAAAAAAGAAAATAAATTAAAATTCTAAAAATATAATTAGCGACGGAATATCCGTCGCTAATGAAAAATAAATCCGTCGGTAAAAATGACATATTTAGCGACGGATTTAAAAATTCTGTCGCTAAACTATTAGTGACGGGCTTTTATACGAGAGATTTTTAGCGACGGTTAATCCGTCGCTAATTCTTTTAGCGACGGATTTTGGGCTTTTAGCGACGGATTTCCCCGTCGCTAAAAGCTTATTTTCTTGTAGTGTTATTTTGAGGCTAAACAATTATATACAATGGTGAATACTCGTAAAGTAGTCTAAACTGTTATAGATGGGGATATAATTGCGTAAGGTTACAAAATTCTTACACTTCATCTTTGGTTTGTAGATTGTTCATTAAGTTTTAAGCTTATAATATATTAAGGTGATTATAGAAGTTTGTGAAGTTAGAATATCAAATATTTAACATTAATTTTTTTGTAGATTACTATGTATATACACATGAATTCGAACATAATGAATTAAAAAACGGTCGCAGTAATTTGTATTGGAAAAGAAAATTCCTAAAAAGGGTGCATGAACTATACAATTAGTAATTTATTGTGTAGATGTATCTATGCAACTAAAAATAGACATTGGAACTGAAACACGTGGAATAATTTTAATTCATTTCAGATAATGAATTATTTTTACCTACTGCCCATGAAAATCCCTGCAACCCTCTGTACAAAACAATTAATGATTGATAAATATGCTTAGTACCATTTTTGTTAATACCATAATTGACAATTTTGAAAAGTACCTTTTTAAAGTCACTAAATAAGTGACATTAAGAGTATACAATGACCATTGAATTTCACCATATGGGAGGCTGTAGGTATCTTCCTATGACCTACGTAGTGGCAAAAAATTTCTTAGATAACCATCACTTTAAAAGATAGAATTAATCTTATAAAAGAAATAGCGTAGCATTACATTGACAATTCCTGTGTTTAATTGTTTCACTTCAAGATCATGTTCAACAATTTTTTGAGGTGCCGTTTTGATCTGTTTTTTAAGATTTTCTAAAGTAACCAATTTAAGAATGCGTTATATTTGATTCTTTGTTTTGGGCATTCAAAAGAGTATATGATTTCTACTTTAGACTTTGAGTTATTATATTAAAATTAATTTATGAAATAAACTGTTATTTTAGCATTTCAAAGATATCTAAAAATGAAGTCATATTCGTTTCATATATTCTTATATAAAAATAAGTTAAGTTTTAATCTTTATTTTTTATACGTAGTCTTCATACTTTATATTTGTGAGATATTATTTTGTTATTTTAAAGTATACTTAAGGTATTAACAGTCAAAATTAAGGCCTAATATATAAGTATATTCATTAGGCAATGTTTTAAAAACTTTAGAGCTAGTTTGGTAATTTTAAAAGGTTTACGAAAATTGGGCTAATAATAGCCATAAATTTTTAACAATAAATTATAATACATAGTTATTAAGTAGGAAAAAAAAAAGAAAATGACCAAAATAAATACGATGACATGCAAGTAAGAGGGAGACAAAGGAAAAAAACACTAAAAAGGCTAATGTATACTTAAAATTTTAAAATTATTTTTCTAGTTTTAAAAGGTTTACAACAATTAGGATAATAATGTTCACAAATATTTTAATGATAACTTTTAGTAAAGAGTTAAAGTTGTGTTAAAAAAAAGGGACATTAAAACAAGTAAAATGATGTTAAGCATAAGTTAGAGGGGTAAAAAAAAAGAACACTTATAAAAGCTTATGTATCTTAAAGTTCAATGTGATATAATTAGAATTAACTAATGAAGTAAAATCTCAAATTGGTATTTTTAAATTATTATAACAATTAACACTTATTCTTTTTACATGTTGCTTTTTGTATAAAGAAAAGAAAGCTTTAAATTTGTGACCTATAATTTTTTTTTTCATAGGTAACTTATGTTTTCTTTATGTTTGAGTGTTTATGTGGTTATTTAAAATATTTTTGAGGTGCTAATAGTCAAAATCAAGTTCTATTATGTTGATATATTGACTATGTAGAGTTTTAAAAGGATTATAATTGATTTTCTACTCTTATAAGGTCAATTAAATTTATGATAATTATACCTCCGAATTTTTCAATAATAAGTTACAATAAAGAGTTATGATGCATACGTGACTATAATAAGTAGAGGTAGAAGAGAAATGGAGCACCAAAGCAAACATGATGACGTGTAATTTATTTTTTCTTTATGTTTGAGTGTTTCTTTTGTTATAAAAAGTGTTTTTGAGGTATTAAGAGTCAAAATCAAGTCTTAATATGTTGACGCATTAATTAGGTAGAGTTTTAGAAGGTGTAGAAGATATTTTTTACTCTTATAAGGTCTACTAAATTTATGGTTATAATGACTCCGAATTTTTAATAATAAGTTATACTAAAGAATCATTATAGATGTGTGACTTTAATAAGTAGAGGTAAAGGAAGAATAGAACATTAAAACAAATATGGTGACGTGTAATTTTTAATAATAAGTTATGCTAAAGAGTCATGATACATGTAAGACTTTAATAAGTAAAGGTAAAGGAGGAATAGAACACCAAACAAACATGATGACGTGTAATTAATGTTTTCTTTATGTTTGAGTGTTTATTTTCTTATTTAAAGTATTTTTGAGGTGTTAATAATCAAAATTAAGTCCTACTTTGTTGATACATTGATTATGTAGTGTTTGAAAATGTAAGTTTTTACTCTTATAAGGTTAACTAAATTTATAGTAATAATAACTACGATTTTTTTTTTTTATAAAGAGTCATGATGCTTGTGAGACTTTAATAAATAGAAGTAAAAGAGGAATGAAACGCCAAAACAAAGATGATGACATGTCGCAAGGAGAAAAGATGATGTGTCGCATAATTAAAAGGGGTAAGAAAGGAAAAGAACTCCTAAAAAAGCTTATGTGTCGCCCCGACAACGCATAACGCTTCGTCTATTATATATTTATATGATATGATATGATATGATATATATATATAGATATGGTACCAACATGATTATTCTACTACTCTAAGTATTAAAGCCAATATGCATTTGAAATACTACTTGACAACTTCAAACAAAAGCTCAAAGAAGATAAGTATCGAGCAACTCCATTGTGTCGCTATCTATTATTTGTCTTTCAGCTTATAATATAATAAAATTATAGGTAAACACACATGTATATGAAAATATCTCATAATTATTGCATGCAGTCTAATAAAAAAAATAATGCTATTTAATAATCGAAAGTTAGGAGTAATGCAAGTTAATTCATCTTCTCATATTTTAATTAAGTTAGTCGTGATTAATTCAGGTACTAAGATTATGCTTTGTAGTCAAATAAGAATTTTTTTATACTGTAATTTTTTTTTATGTGGTGGAATACATTAATACACTTTTTAAAACCTTATAATATACTTTATTTTAAAAACAGACCCAAGCTTGGCTCAGGTTACTGGGCCAGTGGTTGAGTAATGGCTTCACTTTTCAAAATGGAAAAGTTTTTGCTCTTATCCGCGTCATAGAAAAATAGCTACAATCCATGTTTAGCAACAATCAATGGTTGTTAAATATTCTTAGTGAATTTTATTTAGTGACGCTAAAAAAAACGCTGCTTAAAATTTTCCTTGAAAGCATTAGGAAAAATGCCATTATAGTAACCTTTACTTGTCCTTAGTGAGGTTGTAGCTATCTTCTTACTACAAGGTAGTAGAAAAATGTATCTGTTTAGGATTACACAAAAATGTTAATAAGAATCTTGCTAATAAATTAAAGCATAAATTACACACGACACTCCTAAGGTTTATCTAAATTACACACAGCTCCGCCTAACTTTTTTTATTACACTCTGTTACATTTTTTTTTATTTTTCATTTGATGGAGTTAATGGAATTAATAAAAAGACACTAATACCCTTCATGAAAAAACAAATTTACCCATCCCACCCACCCATTCCTCATACAGTTTACCGCCACCACACCTGAAAATCCAACACATACTTCCTATCACACACACAGACTAGACACACAAAACCCCATAATCATCTCTATCCTCTTTTGTTAATCTCTAAGATTCGTTTTATCTGTAAACCAGATTCACCCTTTTTATTTTTCTAATTGGACCAAATGGGCACAGGCTTTGAGTAAGAAAAACATCAATTCCTCCACTCCTCTTCCACTTCCTGACCCGCCCCTTTAAGTATCCACCACCACCAAGCCAGAAAAGAAGGATGCACTAGAAGAAAACTCTCGAATCTAAGATCTGAAAAGATCTATCAGAATCAATTCCAAATAATGTCGACCTGCGACCTGAAATCATGAATCAAGTGCATTATTAACTATTCGACAGACAATCCTTTGTTGTCATCGTTGCAGATAAATTGTAAAAGTCTGCGATCGTGGTTTTCGAAGGGAGATGGCAGCGACGGTGAAGGCGGAGATGAAGATAGATGGAGAAATAGAGAAGAAGGTAGAGGGAGAGGGGGGGAGGGAGAGAGAGAGAGAGAGAGATCCATGCGCGCTGTGTATCTTTCATGGAGGGGGGGTGTCTCGACATGTGTGTGCTTGTGTCTATGATGACTTGTGTGTGCAGGGGCAACTGTGTGTACTCTTCATAGGAATGCTCAAGACACCTTTAAGGGACAATATTGGTATATGTCCTAACTATTATTAACGGATGCTTGACGGCATGTAGTTTTCTGTAAACATGTTACAAATCATAGGGAGCGGAGTGCAATAAAAAAAGTTAGGTGGAGCCGTGTAATTTAGGGCAAATCTCAGGGGTGCCGTGTGTAATTTACCCTAAATTAAAAGTATATATAGAAGTTTTGATTGCGAGAACATCGCATCACATATCTACTTGAGCCAAAATTGGTGTGGAAACTATGAGACAGCAAACGATAAGGCAGCTCTCGCGTTGGTAATTCTAGTCCTAGCTTCAAGTGTATCCATATGTGAACGAATTCTTTCATAAGTAACTTTAACACTGTTAATCTAATATTCTGGAGGCATAACAAGGCTGTTACTTTGCAGTGTTGATCCAACCTCGACCCTAGTAGCCTGCGAACCTTAAGATGCTTGCTTTTGAAATCCAGCCTTCCAATGACTTTCGAGCTAAAGAAAGTTATTCCACAAGACTTGTGAGAGAAGCAAATTATATAGACAATATGTGTTTCACTTGTACAAGTACGGAGCAACAATGTGGAAGAAAATAACGGTGGATTGCCCAGAATCATTTAGAAAGGGATAGAAATATGATCCTTTTTCCTTTTCAAAAAGTCAATAGAAGTATGATTTTCGATAGCTGAATCAGAAAACATATTTTGTTTAGAATTTAGAATCATCCAGAGAAAGAATCTAAGGATTCATTCATAAGCGTGGAATGTAAAAAAAAAGGATGCTTTATGTATGCATGCATTCAATTATTTATTGCATATTATAAGGCACGAGGAATCCAGAATAACGTCTATCTTAGTTGATCACCGAGACAGTGGTAGACCAATATTCCTAAAGAGTAAGCCTCTTACAATAGCAACCCATGCATTCAGGAAAAGTTAGTTTGGCCGAAAGAAGGTTATCTTAGTGATTAAGCAAGCGAAATCATGGGTATATGATGCTCACAGTGGTGGAAACATCCCTAATCTAGACTCTCTGATGTCTTCATTAGTGGACAATTTGTCAGCATATATTAATATTTGTTCTTTGCATCTCTGGCAAGTTGCCTCGTTACTCCTGGGAAATATTGATTTTTGTAGGAAATGCTGAGAAATGTATGTAGTCCATTCCAATCCCAGTCATGAACATGCGCTGATACTTAGTGCGAGATGACGATATATTAGAACATTGCTTAACCAGGATATTCTTCCGGAGAATAGTTTTATTATTCCAGGCATGGCAAGTTGTGTGACTATGCTTTATAGGGATGAATTTTGTTTGTACAAATGCACGTAAAATTCAGAAATAATAAATAAGAACACCCGAATTAGTATATTAAAAGAACCAAGGATTATAGGTGCGTAAACGCTTCTTGAAGATAGTTGAGGCATCTCTCATGTGCAAATGGAAGACTACTTTGATAGCTCTATCGTCGGGATTCAACCAAGCTCAGATTCACTATTCATTCAAGAGAGTTGCACTTCTTTACAATGGATCGTGTATCCACTTCCATCAATCAAAACATAAGTTTAAAACAACCATAGCCTAACTGCCTAAGTAACTCATATGTTCTTGACCTAAATAAGAAGAAGAAATCATTTCATCATCGTAAATGAAGTAATTTTGTCTGTATATTTATTCAATATCAGCAGCAATATATATAAGAATCATGTTCCACGTATGACGCACTTTTCAGGCTAACAGGGATGAGCTAGAAGCTTTCCTTGCTATAGTTCTATGAATTCTTCCTCGCTAGAAGTCCACGCTGGTTTCATGTACTGTAATTGAGAAAATCTTTGTAATTTTATCAATAAGTTAGAAAATGATACTCCAGCTGGTGACTACCATTTTGCATTGGACCGACACTTTCAAAACCCTGGGATATCGTACAAGTAAAAGAACTACAACAAAATTGGGCTGTAAGGACGCTCAAAAGCGTCCTTACAAGTATTATATTGGGACGCTTTTGACATAAGGACGTTTTGAAAGGCATCGTAACCCCGCCCCATTAGAGGCCGTCACAATAAGTTATTGCAACGCACATAAGCGTCTCAATAAGGGTCAGGCCTACCAAGACCCAAATAAACGTCCTCTAAAGTGCTCATTTAGATAAGACTCCAATATTAATATGCCCTATAGCGACGCTACGAAGCGTTCCAATAACTTTTCAGGACGCTTCTTGGCGTTGTTATTTGCGTCGACAAAGGTAAGGCCTAAGAAGACGCAATTGAGCGTCCTATAAAGTGCTCAACTAGAAGACTCCAAGATGCCCTATAGCAACGCTAAAGAGCGTTCCAATAACTCTTTTGGGACGTTTTTTGGTGTTCTCATATGTTCCCATTTTTATTGTACCAAATTACAAATATTTACATATTTGTGATGCCTACGTCACCGATTGCAATTTGTACCACATCAATAGACCAATGTATTCCAACTTAGTCCATACCTCATTGCAACCATAAGAAGTTAAAAACCAACTAATTGAAGGATAACATCTAACGTCTTCATATTAACCAAATGTCTCAAGTGAATAATTACATTGACTCCAAAGTAAAAGATAACCACTAATTCTAAGTGCCTAACACGAATAACAATCACAAAAGGACCCGTGACTAACAAGCTATCCAATGTCCATCCAAAAGCAAAATATAGTCATCTAAGTCACCATTTAAGTCATTGATCACATCCCATCAACGCTCTCTAGTTCCACCTGCAAATACAAAGATGTACTTATTATTTGATTGTGTATATGTATTAAAAGTTTACTTTTGCGTTTTCTAATGGCAAAATTCAACAATTGTACATTGGCAACAATTCAAGAAACTCTTCCAATCCTTTAAGATATGCACTGCTGATCCTACGTTGGTTCATCCAACTCATATCTATTTTGTCTACCTTAAGCAAATAAACAATCTATATCAGTCTACTTTCTCAATTCAAAAGTCCATTTAAAAAGCACTTAAGCTCAGATGATCTCTGTGAAGACTCTCGAGCTTAGTTAAGAGTCGATTAATTTTGTCACTTATAAATAGTTAAAGACATTTTTTGCAATTATCTCATGCACATAATTTATACAACACACAATCATGCAAAGCAGTGCAGTAAATATCAATGACCATTTATGAAGTGCCAATCAAATTATCGTAAAATCATGCAAACCACATGTAACTTCTTATCTGTACTTAAAATCAAGCTTGTGTCAAACTTCTTATCCGTGCTCCAACCCTTGGTTCGAGCAACTGCTTTAACCCCTCCCAGCAGTGACGAAACTTTGTCATTAAAGGTTTTTAGTGACTTTTTTTTGTCACACTTTAATGGCAATTATTAAAATTAATGCCAGCACTTGTCTTTATGTTATGAAATCATGTATTTGCTAACAGCAGTGAGTTGCATAAAGGAAATTGCATTAGCGTCTATTAGCCAGCACAGAAACAGAATGCCAAAGTCTCTCCTATGATAACTTCCTCTAGAACATGTGCTATAACTAAGAATCCTACCAATTCTCTTCTAGAGAATATTACAGGTTACTAGTGATCAAAGGTAGGCAGGCTTTCTTTTCCTGGCAAAACTTAGAACTGATAAAACACTAATGCAACATGCCAGCACTAAGCTACCCACATATGCACACGCATCAGAACAAGTATACACATCAGAACACCAAGTGTTCAGCCTGTTCAGCTATTCAGCGCAGTTCTTCATACAATTAGTCATCACCAAGTCACACACACCTAACAGTCCCAGTGTAAACCTTTTGCCATTTCAATTTTCTTTCTCCATTCTGCTTGGTTTTAGGATTCGTACCATCAGATATATAAACATACATGGTAGTTTCAAATTTTGCCAATCAATATCCATGTTTATATGCAAACCTATTGTGCTAGAACTCAATTATATATGTTGCACCTGAGCAATATACCATGTAATTGCATATGCATATTTACTGATCAATCAAGTTGAAGAATTACCTGACGTTAGAAATCAAAATATCTTCTTTCGAATGAACTCCAACTTTTGCATTCTTCCCTTTCCTTTTCTTTCCCGATCTTGTTACAGTAATGCGAGCACCCTTCTCCCTTAGCCTATAAACATCCAGGTGACGCTCCCTTGGATTCCACCATGCCTTTGCAATTCCTCTGTTATTGTTTATAGTATATGGAAAGGTTTATATTGCACTTATCAAATTCCCTTAGGGCCTGCTTTGTCCCCTGAAATTACACAATGTATTATCTAAGATGAAAACTTCTAAAGTACGCGCGACCATCGCAATTTTTGAAATCTTAAATCAGTGCATTTCAAGAAATCACAACACATGCTGAAAATGCCAAAAATACTCACATTTCCTCGATAATCCATCATGTTTGTAGACAAAGAAAACTAGTATGAAAATGGCAACCAAACAGGCTTCGGTCAAAACTGTTAATTTTCAGTTTTAAGCTCTAACTTTTAAAAGTTAATTGGATTCTGTTGACTGAGATCTTTAATTAGCGGTGACAACTTTGGAGTCCTATGCTTTCTTTTCGGCACTGTTTTCACTTGAGAACTGTTTTTCTATTCAATGCAAACCTTCATTCTCGCATTTTTTTTATCACTAGATCTTCCCTCGTGGTGAATAATCCCAGTAGCAGCTTACTCGATTCCTATTCTATTCGTCTTTTTCCATTTCCATTTCCCCCCAAATTACAAGATAGCTAAGTAGGTGAGAGAGAAACTAGGAATCTATAAATGTAATGGAAAAAACTGGGAATTAATTGTACAGTTATCTTCATCTAGATAATTAAGGGGAGAACCACCCAAGAGGTTTCTACCACTTCAATTGCACAGTTAACTGGGAATCAATTGCACAGTCATGAATCTAATGAAGAAAACAACCACCCAAGAGGTTTCTACCACTTCAAACCCTCTTTTGATACAAAGCACTCAAAAAATACAGAAACCTCATCCTCAAATCACCCATACAGACCCTTTGGCATTACCGAGTAAACAATCATGCATTAATGCACAATACACCAAATAACGAGAAGGTATGATAGAGAAAGGAAGGAGCGACTTACTTTTAGGTCTTCAATTTCCTTGAATTAATCATCTTGGCCATGGATGTTGTTAATGGATGGAAGATGAGTGGAGAGAGAGAGAGACTGAAATGGAAATGGAAAAGGAAAAGCTCACTGCGAACGATATGCCGAAGAGAAAATTAAGAACCCAAAAGCTGAAACGGTGTAGTATTGAGATTCCAATTGGCGCTTTCTGCCGTCTTCTCTCCTTTTTGTTGTGCGCCAATGAAATTTCGGATTCAGCATATATTTAAACGCCATCGTTTTGAGAAAAGCGTCCTTACATCTAACCAGAAAAAGGGCGCTTTTTACTTAGCGCCCCCATATTCCACTTTTTAAGACGCTTTCAGTATAGCGTCCCTTTATAGGCGTCGTAACATCCCAATTTTGTTGTAGTGTCGAGGTTGAAAAATCATTGTTATTGTTATAATGGAACAGTGAATAATAATGCCAATTAAAGGAGCAAATAAGAGTTAGATCTACCAAAAGTGACATAATTAATTTTTTATTTGCTAGTAAAGAATGCAAAAAATGCAAGGTTAACCACATGAAAGGTATTGACTAAAAAAGCAAATAGTTGAATTATTGGTGCGGCTTGATTAAGCTAAGAGAAAATGCTAATAAACGCGTGGCACTATGGGAGCTATATTAGTGACAAAAGGAAAACAAGAAATCGATATAGTAAGGATCGTAGTGACTATAAATTGGACGCGTTACTACTTCCATGTCTACCACTTTATCTTATATACCATCAAAGTGCAAGTCAAAACAATTCTGCATTCAATTTCTTTTGTTCTACTTTAGTTTATTCAGGATGCACCAATGGGAAGTGTAGTGCAGTGTACCCTCACCCCAATTCAAAATTTAGGTGATTGGCTACAACACGGGTACTAAAAATTACTCAAATGGAAAGATCTTTATCTTAATTCAGATAACAAACAATCAATTTCGTCTTTCTTCTTATGTATGCTCCTTCTATCCAAGAAACAGTTAGTGTTCCTTTTCATAATAGAGAACGATAAGTCGATTTTCTTATACGTACCTGCACTTGTATCAGACTAATGCGAGGACACTTAAAACTATGCTTTTTGGGGTGCCACTTTCTCTTTCAACTTCTTTGGGTGTACCAAGAAAGAAAAAGGAAAACAGCCAAAACATAAGAAACACACGCTTTCCAAAAGCAGAATATGTTGGTATCACTTGCTACGTTGGAACAAGACCTGCTTGTGTTTAAGTGACGAATCCAAGCGCCGGAAACATACGCAGATGTTTCCTTCAACATGATAGCGTGTGGGTCACTTGCCATTAGTCCCCCCTCACTTTCCACATGCTATATATTGCGCTAGTGGGATCCCATTTCCTTGTCTTTGCTGCTATATAAGGCTCATCCCCTCCTCTAACACTCCAAACTTCAAGCCACTGATCCACTTCTCTCTCTGATTCTCAAAGTAGTCACTTTGCTCTTATATAACTTGATTTGAAGATGAGAATTGAAGGAGAAAAGAGATATGCACTATTACAACCAGCAAGAGATTCTGACTATGTGAAGAAGGTGTATGGTGGGTACTTCAATGTGCTTGTTGCAGCCGTTGGACAAGAAGGAGAAAGATGGGACTTGTTTAGAGTTGTTGAAGGAGAGTTCCCAAGTATGAATGAGCTCCAAACCTATGATGGCTTTGTGGTTAGTGGCAGCCCTTATGATGCTTATGGAGATGACCCTTGGATTCTTGAGCTTTGCTTTCTTCTGCAAACCCTGGGTGCCATGCAAAAGAAGGTGCTTGGTATTTGCTTTGGTCACCAGGTAACATGAGATGATTCTATATTTCCGTACCATTTTGGCCATCTATAGAATCTGCTTCATGCTAAGTATGCTTAAACAAGTTAATAGTTCTTCAGCAACCAAGACATGCAAAAATAGAATCATTCTATCCTATGATCATCTAGTTAAATGAGAAGTAACCAAGAGTTCACCTTGTTGCTTCTTCTTCTTAGGTTTTGTGCAGAGCTTTTGGTGGAAAAGTTGGAAAAGCTTATAGTGGATGGGATATTGGTATACGAAAAGTGAAGATTGTGAAAGATTTCTCCTCTTGTAGCATCCTTGATGGCTTGGATGAATTTCCACCTGCCCTTTCGATCATTGAGTGCCACCAAGATGAGGTTTGGGAGGTCCCTGCGGGAGCAGAAGTGATTGCGTTCTCCGACAAAACAAGTGTCGAGATGTTCGCAATTGGGGACAACATTCTTGGAATTCAAGGGCATCCTGAGTACACCAAAGATGTTCTAGATAATTACATTGATCGTCTTCTCACAAACGATGCTATAGAGGTAATAACCAAGTAAAATAGTTTAGTACTTTTTGATAATCCATCCAGTATTACACTGTTCCCAAATTTGATAACTTTTTACCTATTTGATGCCTTACTTTGTTTTCCAATCTGATCATCTTTCAGAAAGGTTTTGCTGAAGATGCTAAATTGAAATTGCAAGTTGCTGAACCAGATAGGAAATGCTGGGAAAGGATTTGTAGAGCATTTCTGAAGGGAAAATGGAATCGATGACCTATCTATGGTTAGCATCTAACAATATTGGAGCAACGAAGCTTTGGAGGAACATAACTTTTTGTATTCCGTTCCATGGAAGCAATTAGAAATATTTTCCAAAGCAATATAGAGCTACAAAGTAGTGCCGCATTTGTCCATTGCAGCATTTTTTACAAGAGGGTTAGTCAACGTTTGGCACTTCACTTTTTAAGACAGAAAAGGATTAATAACGTATGTGCTAGTGATACTTGATGGGATTAGAGCAGCAGTAACAACCAAACTTTTAGTCTAGTGTCAAGTGTGAATTAAAAAGGATCATACACACCAAAACTCAAATCAATGCAAATTGAATTTACAAATTCAGCAGTAATCAAGCCCTCGAGAACAAGATTGAACACAACGATTTTCCATGGTAAAACCCAGAGGGAAACTTCCTCTACTTCAGTAATGAAGGCTCTGTTTGATAGAGTTTTTTTTTTTTTGTCTTCAGTTTTTAAAGAGCATCTTAATTTTTTTTTTACAAAAACAAGTGGGTGTTTGATAACCCTTTTTTTTTTAGTTTTTTTTTTTGTTGTTTGGTAACCCTTTTTATTTTGATTTTTTTTTGTGGTGGTTTGCGGTGGCGATGGTGGGGCGTAGTGGTGGTCGACGGTGGTGGTGGCCGGCGGTGATTGTCGCCGGCAGTGGTTGCCGGCGGCCGGAGGTGGTGGATGCCGGCGGTGGTGGTTGCCGGCGGCCGGAGGTGGCTACCGCCCGACGGTGGCTGCCTGCGGCCGGAGGTGGCTGTCGGGCGAAGGTGGCCTCCGGCCAGCGATGGTGGCCACCGCCCGGCTGTGGCTGCCGACGACCGGAGGTGGCTGTCGTGGCTGCCGGGAGGTGGCTACCGGCGGTGGGTGAGTTGTGGTGGAGGTCTCAAAAAAAAAAATTTAAGTGAAAACGAAAAGAGTTTTTCCTCTTTTTTTTTTACTCTACAATTTAAAAAGTCACTTTTTAAATTGAAAAAAAAAAGTGGTACCAAACACTCCTATTTTTTCCAATTTTCAAAACTGAAAAAAAAAAGAGCAAAAAAAAACCCTGTCAAACGGCCCCGAAATGTTACAATCTTTTTTTCTCTCGAGTTTAGTACAAAACTTGATGTATTCAACAATTTACAGAGAGTTACAGCAGGTTACCTCTTTTGGGTTGAAAAACCCAAATCTCTCACCACCAAGAAGCTGCCAATGCAATGGCGAAATCACTGAAATTAGAAGGAAACAACTTTGGTCTTAAGTTGCTTCAATTCGGTGGTGGAATACACATCAATACCATTCAAAACTCCCTTGGTCTTGAGTATAAGGTCAGCACTTTTTTCTTTTCACACAGCTGTTGCTCTTCTCTCTCTCTCTCTGTTTTTCTTTATTTGTTCTCTTCTCTCTAAAACAAGGCCCAGAACTCTCTCGAGACCAAGACAAAGGCATGTCTCTTTGTCTTCCTTTGAGTTGCCACGTGGCATTTTAATGCCAAAATATAAAGGCTAAAGTAAGAGAGTGTTTACTTACTCATTGTGCCAAGACCATAGCAATCTCAACAATCTCCCCCTCTTGGTACATGAGAGGAGGGAACACCAAGCACAACACCCCTTCACTTGGAGTCCATACCAGCCAACTCTCTACAAAGCTCTAGCTTCTCACGAGTAACAAGCTTAGTCATCATATCATCTAGGTTCTTATCGGTGTGAATTTTTTCTAGTTGCATCAATTGTTTCTCCATCACTTCACGTATCCAATGATATCGTACATCGATATGCTTTGTTTGGTAATGGTAGGTAGCGTTCTTACTCAAGTCCATAGCACTCTTGCTATCACAATACACCACATATTCGTCTTGCTTCAAGTCCAACTCTTGGAGAAAACGTTTCAGCCATAACATCTCCTTACTAGCTTCACAAGCATCAATATATTCAGCCTCGGTCGTAGACAATGCCACACATTTCTGCAACTTAGATTGCCAAGAGATCGCTCCGCCTGCAAATATGAATAAAAGACCCGAGGTAGATTTTCTACCATCGATATCACCTGTCATGTCTGAGTCCGTAAATCCTTTCAAGATTGCTTTGAGCCTCCAAAACACAAGCACAAGCTGGAAGTACCTTTCAAGTATCTAAGGATCCATTTAACGGCTTCCCAATGTTCCTTTCCCAGATTAGAAAGGAACCGGCTCACTACACCAACCGCATGAGCGATATCTGGCCGAATACAAACCATCGCGTACTTTAGGCTTCCCACCACAGAGGAGTAAGGGATCACTTCCATCTCCTATCTTTGTTCTTTGCTAGAGGGACAAGACATCTTACTTAGGTTGAAATGGCCAGCTAGAGGTGTGCTCACCGACTTAGCATTGCTCATGTTGAAACATTCAAGCAGCCGTTCAACGTACTTCTCTTGTGACGGCCACAATCTCTTTGCCTTCCTATCACGTAATATCTTCATGCCTAAAATCTGTTTTGCTGGTCCCAAATCTTTCATGTCAAAGGATTTGGACAGCTCCTCCTTTAACCTGCAAATAAGATTCACATCTTGCCCCACAATTAAAATATCGTCAACATAAAGTAGAAGAATAATGAAGTTACCATCTGAGAATTTTCTCGAGTAAACAAAATGATCTGCAACTGTCCTTTTATATCCATGACTTGTCATAAACGAGTCAAATTTTGTATAACATTGCCTTGGTGCTTGCTTGAGGCCGTAGAGGCTTTTCTTTAACTTGCACACCAGCTGCTCCTTTCCCTTTATCTTGAATCCTTGTGGTTGTTGCATATAGATCTCCTCTTCCAAATTCGAAATCCCTGTGAAGAAATACCGTCTTCACGTCTAGTTGCTCAAGCTCTAGGTCCATGCTTGCTACTAGTCCAAGAACTACCCAAATGGAAGTCATTTTTACTATTGGAGAAAAGATCTCGTCAAAGTCGATCCCTTTCCTTTGTCCAAAACCCTTCACTATCAAACGGGCTTTACACTTTAGTAGCTTTTCACCATCCTTTTTCAGCTTGAAAACCCACTTATTTCTTAGTGCTTTCCTTCCCTTAGGAAGTTCCACTAGCTCATAAGTGTTATTCTTAAGCAATGAGTTCATTTCATCTTGCATAGCCTTTATCCACTAAAGTTTGTCTCACTACAAGAAAACACGTTTTTAGCGACGGAGTTTTATTGACGGATAACAATCCGTCGGTAAAACGAATTTAACCGACGGATTCTACCGTCAGTAAAATTATGTCGTTAAAAACTGATTACCGACGAAGTTAGTGTCGGCGAAAGTATTTGCCGACAATATTTTGCGGCAGTCTTTTAGCGACGGAATTACCGTCGCTAAAACCTTTTTACAAAATTAATTTTTTCGAGGGTTTTATAAAATTGTTTTAGGGACGGAAGGAATCCGTCGCCAAAACTTTCATCGATAGATATCGTGATTTACCGACGGACTTCTAGCGACGGGACCAATCCGTCGCTAAAAATCCTCGATTAAAACAACCGGATCTGCCTTTCTTTCTCTTCCCCCATTTCTCTCTCTGAAAAATCTCCCACCTCTGTTCTGCTCCGGCGACCAACCTCCACAGTGACCCACCTCCGGCGATCCCCCTCCACGATGACCCCTCCCTCCACTGCCGTCGCATGAAAAGACTGCCATCGTCGTCGCGCCACCGACGCCGCCGCCCTCCACTGCCGCCGGCTATTGTGCCTTAAGGTAAGTTCCGTTTAGTCTTATTTATTCAATTCTTGTGCAACATTATCCGCATAACAACGATGAAACTCAAATAAAATTGCATTCTAGGGTAAACTAAAGTTAGTAGAAAATGTTGAGAAATTTGGTTTAGAAACAGATAATAAAATATAAAAAAAAGGCCAGCATTGGATGAATGCCCCTGGGTTACGCGCTCTTGCCACTCTACTGAAATGAAAACAAGAAGAAACCTTCATCAAAGTCTTTTTTTGATAGCGATTGCGGATCATCTTGCAATTTCATTTCCTTTATCTGATTGGCAACCTATTCAACTATATGATGCAACCTAGTCTTCGACTGATGCCATAGAACTATTCAGCCGATGATTTTGACTTCTTTTTTATGTTATGTTTGTGTTGCTGGAACGATTCGAAATTATGTAGAGTCCAGTGAAAGGGATGACTCTAGAATTGAATATGAGTGGCATTTTGGTACTGCATCAATTCATGAAAGGCTCATGAGATGCACAGCTACTCGAGGGGAGTATTTTACATTGATTTCACACACCTCCACCAAATGGCGTGATGAAAATTAACTATAATGCGGCCATATTTGAGGGTGGGATCCAAAATTGCAAAAGCAGTAATAGTACGTGAAGTAATTCAATTTCCTATAGATCACATGGCGCTTAGAAGAACGTAGCTAGAGGGGTTCCCTGATGGTGACTCTAGCGTGGAACAAAGCTATAAGAGAAGAAGTCCATTTAGGCAACTACGTTCCATACTGCAAGAGCTTAATGAAGGATTTTTTATTATTTAGAGGTGAAGTTTGTGAACGAACAAGTAATAGTATGGTACGGTGCATAAGTTTGCCGAAAGTGCACGACTAGTGCTATAAGTAGTTATTTGAAAGGAATTCGCCTTGTTATTGGTCGTGACACTCATTCTAAAAGATGTATCATCCTGTTATCGATAAAATTAACATAAAAATGAAAATTTATTGTAAGCCCAACTAAGCGCCGTGGTCGAGTGATCAATCTATGCAGCTTGGCATCCATTTTTTTCCCTTCTCTTTTTCCATCTATTTTCCAAACTACGCCTTTTAAACTGTGAAAGGCACCCTTGGTGCAACCAGCAGAGGGTCGCTATTGGGATTCGGTGAATACGAGAAGGATCACTAGGCATAGTTATACAGAATACTTCAATAGGCAGGACATATATATTTTAACAATAGTCACATAACACACGACATGTATTTTAGCAAAAAATGAAAAAAATGAGTAGCATCTTAATAGTTGGAAATGATGTTTACTTTCTATCTATGACCTAACGATTAAATGAAGAGTGACCGAGAGCACAAACGCTTTTATGGTTCGCTGCATTCACATAACTTAACCATTTTTCCATTTTCCCTTGGCATGCGTAAAGATGATTTAAATATACGTACATTTGAGGCAGATTGGTTTAGAATGTTTCTGATTTGGTGCTATTCTCATGAAATGGCAATCAAAAATGATAGAAACACCCCACGATAATGTATGGGGTTTGTCCTTTGGAAAACAAACCTGAGAAAGCTAATGGAGACTCGAAGAAAAGTGCACAAAGTTAGAGTGCCAACCCCCCCCCCCCACCCCCCCCCCCCCCCCGGCATCAACAACCATATTTTAGGGTATTTTGCACTACATTCTTGCCATGCATGATATCTGATATACAAAGTTAAGGTTTCCTTTAGAGTCAATGCTTATGTGGTCCCCCACCATGTAAGCTACAGAAAGGGAAAGGGTAGAATTTGAACTATGCATTCTCTTAAATTACATTTCCCATTTTGCAGTAATGCAATAGCTATATGAGATATCCGTGATTTAGTTCTAATTGTTAGACTTCTCGATATTTAGTTAACTGTGCATTGGGCATCTGAGAATTGAGATTGTTGACTGTGTATTTAAAATTTGAGAATTGAGATTATTGATGGTGCATTAAGCATTTGAGATATTGAGATTCTTGACAGAGGATGGGACCCAATTGGATTGAATGTGTGATTTTTATTAATTTTTATTGCATTGAGAATTTGAGAATTGAGATTGTTGACGGAGGATGTGACCAAATGGATTGAGATACATGTTAGGTAGCACGGACACGGACACTGCGTTCGATTGACGGTGTCCGTCAGTACACATTATGCCTATCGCCTCGAATGAGATTGTTGACTCAAGATATACATGCTTCTAATCTGATCTTACGGTAAGGGCACTACGGAGGTCATGACTCATGAGCAGGCTTAGTTCATGAGGTTTAATTGCCTTCTCGCTGCACAAAGATACTTATAACAAGCATGTTCTAAACTTATCTCCTTTTATCGATCAGTGGCAAGCAAACTTCTGATTTTGGTTCTCTTACTACTATGTAGTGTTGTTTAATTTAAAACTGCCGCTAAAAGTTGTTTTTACTCGGTTGATGGCAAAAATGTAGAAAACAGTGACACTTGATAGTACTTTTATAGAAAAGCTAGTTACTTCGAAAGATCTATGTGCTTGTTGTGTTCTTTGCATTTGTTTTATGTGCATCACTTTAACATAATTTAGTTAGTAAAAGCTTAAAGGTCTTATACAGTGTGACATCTAATAGATTTAATTCAGCTATGAAATTGATGCTCATCAATTGAATAATGCTTGATTGGTTTTTCATGTTAAAGTAGGTTAAATCGCTTCTGCTTCGGTGAACAGGGACGTTTCAGTCGGCAGGCACTTCTTCAAGGTCATGATGCCTGGTTTTCATACAAAACTTGTATGTCTTCTCTATGTTTTCGTGTGTGTTAAAAGTTTTATCTTTGGTTAAAAACTTACCTGTCTTACTGTATTATGAATATGTTAGGTCATATCGGTAGCATTTTGCAGATTGCTTACCACATTGAGATTTGAAGCAACTTTAACCAACCGCAAGGGGTCATGGCTTGTTAAATTGAAGAAGAAGCTTGGCCAAGAGAAACTTTGCTTCAAAGAGGGTTGGAACGAATTCGTGCAGCAGCATGACCTCCATCTAGGAGACTTTGTAATCTTTGAACACATGGGGCAAATGCGTTTTCAAGTGCTAGAGTTTGATCTGATCAAAGCACTTGTGAAAAACCTTTCCCCCAATGTTGAATTCTGAGCCGTAATTAAACAATATTTTAAATTAATCGCATCGGTTATGTACATTTTGAACAATTTTGTGTTATTTGAACATTGACTATTTGTTTAATAATTTTAGGTTGTTAATTGTGCATTTGATAATTGTGATTATTGATCGATGATTTTAGGTTGTTAATTGATGATTTTAGATTATTAATCGTGCGCTTGAGATATTGAGATTGTTGATGGAGGATAGGACCCAATTGGTTTGAGTTTTTTATTACAGGTTTGGGCATTAAAAAATTAAAATTTTATCCCGTCACTAAAAATTTTATCCCGTCGCTAATTTCCTTAAAACAGAAAATAAATTAAAATAGAATTAGCGACGAATATTCCGTCGCTAATTTAGAAATAAATCCATCGCCAAACGTTCTATATTAGACTACGAATTTTATAATTCCGTCGTAAAACTTTTAGTAACGGCCTTTTATACGAGGAACTTTTAGAGACGGAATCTAGGCTTTTAGCGCCGGATTTTCCCGCCGCCAAAAGCCTTATTCCTTGTAGTGTCTTCATGACTTTGAGCTTCTTGAAAACTCTCTAGCTCCACCTCATCTGTAAGCAAAATATACTCAGAAGACAAATATCTAGATGATGGTTTAGGCACACGTACTGACCTTCTTGTAGCTTGGGATTCCACAATCTCTGGTGGAGGCAAGTGCTCCCCTTGCTGCACAGTTTCAGGTAAACAAAGCTGCTGGTCTTCATCTTCGGTACTGCGAAAAATAATGTCGCGCTTTTCTTCATCCATGTCTCCCCCATTTGTGACGATCGGTGACGAAGATGGAACAATTTTGAGTTCGGATGTTCCAGCAATATTAGACTGCGACACTTTATCAAAATCAGTTATGTTCTCATTTTCATCGAAAACCACATCTCTGCTCCTAATTTGCTTTTTCTTTTCTGGATCCCACAGCCTATAACCAAACTTGGCATCCCCATATCCCAAAAAAATGCACGGAGAAGCTTTATCATCAAGCTTTGATCGATGCTCTTTTGGGACGTGTGCAAAAGCCTTGCATCCAAACACCCATAAATGAGAGTAGGATACATCATTTCCGGTCAACACCTTTTCTAGAATATTAAATCCCAAAAGGGCTGATGGAGACCTATTAATTACATAACAAGCTATACGTGCAGCTTCACCCCAAAACTCCTTTGAAAGCTTTGACATCCTTAACATGCACCGAACCCTCTCAACTATGGTTCGATTCATTCTTTCAGCCACAACGTTGTGTTGTGGGGTGCCTGGAACCGTCTTCTCATGTCGTATGCAATGATTAGCACAATATGCTTCAAATTCTTTTGAAGTTTATTCCCCACAATTGTCCGTTCGAAGACAATTCACTTGCTTTCCAACCTCCCTTTCAACCATGGCATGAAATCTATGAAAGTGCTGAAATACTTGGTCTTTTGTTCTCAAAAAATATATCCACAACTTTTGTGAAGCATCTTCGATAAATGTTAGGAAATACCTATTTCCAGCTAGCGATTCCACCTCTAAAGGCCCACAAACATCAAAATATACTCTCGCTAACAAATCCGTTTTTCGTCGACCCAATGTGTGAAATGAGACTCTATGAGGCTTTCCAAATAGACAATAATCACATGGATTTAAGGGGGAACCATTTGCAAATAAATGGTATCAAAGACTGCTTTGCCAAAATTTGCAACCCCTTTTCACTCATGTGAGCAAGTCGTTTATGCCACAAGTTTGGTGAAGATTCATCTTCAATGGTATTCAATGTGTTCGAGCACACTTTTACATACGTCTTGTACAGTGTGCAACAAGAAGCTCCTCTTGCAACTACGAAGGACCCCTTTGTAAGTTTCCATTTTCCATTGCTGAAGTAATTTTCATAACCAGCTCGGTCCAATGCTATCCCGAAGATTAAATTAAGATGTAAATCGGGAATGTGCCAAACATCCTTCAGGGTTATCATGCATCCCACATCAGTTTGGATACATACGTCACCAATTTCGACAATCGTGGACTGACTTGTGTTACCCATCTTCACAACACCTAAATCTCCTACTCTATAGGTCGTGAAATTTTCCTTCTTTGGAGTCGCATGGTAAGAGGCTACCGTATCGACAATCCACTTGATTTTTTGATCGCCGACGTGCAGGCATTCTGCTTTGCCACTTGAAAGTACAACCACATCTTCGGAGATAGCTACTGTGCTTTTATCTTCTGTTTTTCTCTTGCTTTCACCCTTTTAATTAGCTCCCGTTTCCATAATCTGTAATTTCTCTTGAGGTGACCTTATTTGTCACAGTGGTAACATTTCAGTCCTTCTCTTGTTCGAGACTTGCTTCGAGAACTCTTGCTTTTACTGCGATCTTTCCACCCTTTGTTTAATTCTCTGTTCTTGGACTTTCTTCTATTCTCGGTGATAAGAGCTTGCGAATGGTTCGATACCAAATCTCTAAGCCTTGCTTATTCGCTCAACATGTTGTCCTTGACCATACTCAAGGTCAACTTGCCATTTTGTGCAGAGTTACTGAGCGAAACAACCAACGTCTCCCAACTATCAGGCAATGAGCTAAGAAGAAACAACGCTTCCATTTCATCATCTAGTTTCATCTCCATTATAGCCAGCGGATTTACCAAACTTTGAAAGTCACTTATGTGCTTGACAACTGAGTGTCCATCTCTATATTTCAGATTTACAAGTCGTCATATCATAAATGGTTTATTCTGTGTCGTCTTTCTTTCATAAAGGGACTCTAATTTCTTCCACAAGCTGTTAGCGTTTGTTTCTTGGGCTACATGGTGAAAGAGTCTATGACCGATCCACTATCGGATCAGTCTAAAAGCTTTTCGATTCACCTTGTGCCAGTCTTTTTCTTCCATACTGCCTGCAGGATTATATAAATCCTTACAGTACAAAATATCTTCCATCCTCAGCTTCCAAATCACATAATTTGAAGCCATAAGTTTAATCATTGCGCACGACGAATCCTCCATTTTAATTCACAGAAGACAGCAAACAGAGAACCTTGCTCTGATACCACTTGATGGGATTAGAGCAGTAGTAACAACCAAATCTTTAGTCTAGTGTCAAGTGTGAATTAAAAAAGGATCAATACACCAAAGCACAAATCAAGATACAGACTGAATTTACAGATTCAGCAGTAATCAAGCCCTCAAGAACAAGGTTGAACACAATGATTTTGGGTGGTAAAACCCAAAGGGAAACTTCCACTGTTTTAGTAGTGAAATGTTACAATCTTTATCTCAAGTTTTATACCAAACATGAGGTATTCCACATTTACAGAGAATACTACAGCAGGTTACCTCTTTTTGGGTTGAAAAAACCAAATCTCTCAATTCAATGGAGAAATCACTAAAATTAGAAGGAAACAACTTGGTCTGAAGTTGCTTCAATTTGGTGGTGGAATACACAGCAATACCATTAAAAACACCCTTGGTCTTGAGTATAAGATCAGCACTTTTCTCCTTTCACACAGCTCATGCTCTTCTTCCATCTCTTTGTTTTTCTTTATTTTTTCTCCTCTCTAAACAAGCCCCAAAACTCTCTGGAGACCAAGACAAAGGCATGTCTCTTTGTCTTCCTATGAGCTGCCACGTGGCATTTTAATGCCAAAATATATAGGTAAAAATAAAAGGATGTTTACTCATGGTTCCAAGACCATAGTAATGTCAACAATACTTAAGCAACTGACCCAGATATACACATTGCAATATCCTGATCTCTGAAAGAACTGTTGTTCTTCGGAATATGCTCAGACCTTTGTAGTATGGATGAAAACAAAGGGCATTTTTACTTTTTATTTGAGCTAGTAATAATTTAAGCTCGATTGGTAGAGTGTGAAAGGGACTCGACCACATTGCACCTCATGTAGAGCAAAGGCTCTCGATATAAATTTGTAGGGTGTGGTACAAAAACCAATGCTTTCAAACATGGGCTTCATTTCATCACACAAATGTTTTTAGCTACTATCAAATTCTATTATGAAGGCTAATGTTGGCCATGCGAAAGCCATGAATTTTTCCTGTGGTAACAGAATAACATGGTATCAATGGAAAAATCAACAGAGCAAAATGAATACCTGGATAGTGAACATTCCGCCATCCTTTTCGGGTGGACTAGAAGTTCCAACAAAAGCTTCCATACTATTCCTTGTGGTTTTTGGATCCTAGCCAGCTTTCTGCAATTAACATTACCTCAGCCTTTTTAGCTTGACTAATCGTGTAGCAAGGAGGTAGGATTAGAGCCCCATAGATCACGTGCGCTTTCCATTAAGGGGCTTCAAAGTACCAAAAACAAGACAACTACACAGAAGTGAAAGAAAGAACTCTCACACATGACATGTGACATACCTTAGACAGGTTTCACCTCCTGGGAATGCCACTTGTCACTGACGATGTAGTACTTTCGGTGTCCGACTTGAGAATTCATTTCCATACCTTACCAGTTCCTCACTCTAAATCTTCAGAGCTACAAAAAGAAATAACCTAAGCACCAGATAGAGACGTGACCTTAGTACTGGACTTGTGACCATTGGCCCCATACTCGATTCTAGCCTACGCCCCCTCAGCACTGTTAGTCTTCCTGCTCTTTCTAGGTTGCCTCGGATCCTACCCTTATTCTATCCCACATCCTTATACTCATTATCTAACTCAGGTATACTCTTTGTGGCACCTCCACGTGTACTACAAACCCACGTCCTTGATGTCAAGGTACAATTATCTAATTCTTATTTTCTCATAAAAGCGAGGTGAGTACCTGATAAACTGTCATTATCATAGTTCACTCTATGAAACAATATAGTATTGTCGCCTCTCTAATGCCTATCTTGTATTTGAACATTTTTTATGAAACGAATTTCAGCATTGCTTTTCTCTAAGAACAAGATCAGTTTTGATAAACTTGTGATGCAAAGGAAATGGGTTTACCATATACGTGGATGTCCCACAAAGAATACAACTCGAGTTAAGCAACGCATTCTGATGTGGGACTAAGAAGGGGCGGATCATGGGTAGATACCAAGGCTTTCGAGACAGAGTCTGAGGAGTGACAATGGTGCGAGGGCGAAGATACAAAATATATGACGACAGCTACATTGCAAAGCTTAGGGCTAGAGTGTTTCTCTCTCTAGAATTCTTGAGCTATTAGATTTTAGAGTGAAAAAGTGAAATGTGAAAATGTGTTCAGATCTCCTTGAAATGAATTTCTCAAGTCCCGATTCAAAAGGCGGAGTCATCAAGCAACTTCCTGGGAATGACACATTACCGAAGAGGTCACAGTCGGATCTCATATTCACACGGCCTGCCATGTGTAGCTTCATTATGTTTGCTCGGAAAGACTAGCTCACACGGTGTCATTGTGGCCAGAGAACCCCTTGATCTAGCCACCAACTCAAGGCTCATTTGAGTCCCCCAAGGCCCCTCAAAAGATGCAGAAGACCTGGTAGTAGTGGAGAAGGCCCGTTGCCTAACTTCTCTCTTCGAAAGTGACCTGAGGATCATAATTCATACAAGGTGCCGATGAAGAGCCCCAGTGCCGGAGATCGTAGGCTAATCACATCAACACCTAACGGAGATAGTGTCCCAAAAGATTCGTATTTTTTATTGGTGAGTGATTGTTCTGGAGCACTCAATGTCCTGGAGGAGTCACCTACATGATGGATTGAGGTAATGTCTGGAAAGAGTTGCTTAGCCGACACGCCGAGGTAGTGTCAAGTCCTCGTGGCAAAGTACTTGGAGCTCTATGGCGGAGAGAGTTTTTCAAATGAGTCACATATCCTCCCGATGAGTCCTTGTGCTAGAGTACTCGGAGGTGCCAAGGTAGCTTCCTAGAGGAATCGCGTACCCGACTAGCCGAGGTAATGCACCAGAAGAGTCACCTATCTAGCGGGAGCGGGAGTCCTCATGTCAGAGCACTTGGAGCTCCTTTGCCAAGATAGTGTCCAGGATTAGTCGTCTATCCCCAATGAGTCCTTGTGTCAGAGCACTAGGAGCTCCCCTAGGTAGTGTCCCAAAGGGATTACCTACTGCACTAGATAAGGTCTTGTCCTGGAGGAGTCACCCATATTGCAGGAGGGGAATCTTTGTGCTTGAGCACCTAGAGCTCCCCGAGCTAGTGTCCGAAAGAAGTCACCAATCCTGAAGGATGCTGCATACTCCAGAAAGTAGGTCGACACATGTTCCACTACCAAGGCAAGGTGCATATGGTGTGATGAAGGATTGGACCAAAACCGAGGGCTTGGCTATCTGACAGCGTGTTAGGTGACCGGCTGAACTAGTCAAATTTACTTTGTTACTAAAAAATTGTAAGGTGACAATTAATGGATCACTACATTTTTTTATTTGTAGTCAACAATATCAATGAGACTTTTGTATTCCTTTCTTTGATGTAAGATAAGATTTTATATTAACGAAAATAAAAATACACAATCCATTAAAAGTCTTTAGGCATAATCATCTATTCAAGCAACATGACATCGTACTAAGAGAGTATGCCTTAAGAATAAGCAATCAAGCCATGATAAAGCTATAGGGTAGCTCAACTATGTTGAAGAAAAATGCGCAAATCACCCATAATATACGATATTTAACATGGAGTCCCACTATCGTGAAGAACAAAAACTACAAAGGAATACTTCCACTAAATCTGTAATAGTAAGGATACATTTTGTCATTACTTTTTTTTTCCTTTCTCTCTAGACGCAACTAGAAACTTGTAAATATCGAGATACCAATTCTGAATCAAGTCACAATTACTTGAACAAGATCATTTAGAAAGGTGGATTACAACTAGTGGTGAGAAAATCTAACTCCAAAACTAGTTGTATGGAATGTAACAATATCAATAATGTCCTGACCTTTAGACACGATCTTAGCCATTTGAGATCACGTTTTATTGTCAGATGACATATGTTCCAACAGAAATGTTGTCATTCCTTTCTCACCGTATTCGTTCACTTGCTTTTTTTCCTTTTCTTTCTAACCTTAGTTCATGAATATGCAACCTTCTAAACTTTAGCTTTAAACCTCCAAATAGGCTGCCCTTAGTTTATAGGTCCATCCTTCACATAAGAAGTAAAAGGGAAAAAAAGCTAATAATCTCATCTCTTATACGTGATGCACAATTTACCCCTCTCCAGTTTAAAGTTAAGCACTAAAATCCCCCACAGTCACGGAAGTTGATCACTTTAGACGGATCTGTTATGTATGCTGTGAAATGACATATAATCTGCTATTTCATTTCATTGTTATAGTTTAGCTCAAAGCGATTCTTCAAACCCCCTCTAACTTCCACCCAGTGTATCACGCCTACCTCGCCACCCACTTCCACTGCCGACCATGTCACCCACCACCACACACACCAGCAATACACGCCTTGCACTCAAACACAACATACACCCACACCCACCCACCATCCACACAAACACATTGCCCCCCTCTCTCCCCCACCTCCCCTCCTCATCCCCGCCATCTACTACCACACACGCGCACGGCACACACAAACACACACCCATAACAAAACATCCACTCGCCACACTGCTCTTATACACACATGCATTCACTGTATACACCCACCCACACACTACTCCCATATACAAATACTTCAGCACACACACACACACTACTCCCATATACAAATACTTCAGTGTGCGCACACACACACACACACACAGAGAAAAGCACACACCATACACTCATACATATATAAATGCTCTCACTCACACACCCAACCCCACCCACCGCACTTACACACCGCATACTCCTAACATACACAAACACACACCACACACACACACACACACACAAAAATTACACACAAACACACACCACAGTCCCCCCCTCCCCCCAATCCGCCACCACCCACCAACATATGCACTTGCATGCACACAAAAAACTATGACAAACATTGTCATTCTTTAATTTTTGCTTCTTTCTTTTTTTACCACTAGCATATTGCATGCACTACAAGAAAATTGAACTTCAACAACGAACACTGTTCATCAAGCAAAGAAGCATATTCATCAAGAAAGGCATACAACGACAAAAACAATTTGTCCCTGAGTTCGTCAAGGAAGTAGAAGCACCCCGCGGAGGTGTTCAAAGCGCTCGATGATGATGGCGGTCGGTGTTGACGGTGTCAGTGGAAGTAAAGTTGCGGAGGTGCATTAACGATGACAGTGGTCATGCGGACTTCAACTGTGGTCTAAGGAAAAAAAATGGACGGTGACGACTGGATCTGTGGTGGATGGTGGAAAGAGATAGCAGTGGAGGCGCAGATCAACAATCTTGTGGACTACAGAGTCTTGGAATGTGCAGAAGAATGGTGGTGATTGCTCAACTGGTGAGTGGTGACCATCGTGTGGGCTTGGTGTGGAATGCACGACCTGTGAATGAGTTTGGGGGGTGGGGGGAAAGAGATAGGGGGTGCTAGAAGAGAAAATAAGCAAATTAAATGAAGGCTTAAAAACCCTAAAACCATTTAAATAGCACAATATCCAGGTAGCCCGTACGCCGTACCAAACCTAAATCGAATCGGAAATTACGGGTCGGTCGGTTCGGGTACAGGTCTATTTTCATCGGTCTCCCATATATATATAACCGTACCCGAATTTTTTTAACGGGTACGTGGAGACTCGCGGGTCCGGGTCATATTAAAGTTGAGTGATTTTCGTTTAAGGTGCACAATTTTCATAACTGTGGGGTGTTCTAGTACTTAATTTTGAAATGGAGGGGGGTAAATCACACATTGCGTAAATAGAGAGGGTCATTAGATTATTTTCCCAAGAGATTGCAACCTCAAGTATGTGATCGAACCCGCTGAACTTTCTGACTATAACAGGTTGTATTGGAGGTATTCAGTGAATTGAAGTTGTTGTGCTTTAAGCAAGATTGTTCTTAAGCAAGATAATGTGTCACCTGTAAGTGTAGATTTTTATAAGATGATATGTCTCCTAGTCTTAAAAGTGTTAGACAATGGATAAACGTGGATATAGGCATAAAATAATCATGTTTAGCGTGTAATTTCTATACCCACACATCGAACCGATTTTATCCTTAGGTGGTAATACTATAGTTAGTTCTACCAGCTATGCTCCCAGGTTGGCTTGAGATGTAACGGCTTACATGGTTGGATGCTACGGTTTATAGGATTAAAAGAATTGGTTTAAGGTGCTTTCTCTTGCAACCTTTTGTGGCCACATGTTTCAATCAGAACAGTCATTCTCAAAACGACAAAAGAATGTAAAAAACTTTCATGGGCATAGCTTAAGTCATATATGATGTTCATAAGAACGGGATTGATAAGAAGCTTAGTAGATGAAAGTAGACAGGAAGCTCAACACTACGGCTGTGACGGGGTGCACCACTGAGCTAGATGTGTCTTAATGCGTGCGATCTCACGCTAGACATTTTTTAGGCTTACTTATGCTAGTTAAGAAGCTCTACCCTCATCTCCGAAGCTTTTTATCAGTTCCATTTTTCACAAACTTAGATATGAATTATGTTAAGCCCCTACTCTCGCTTATTAATTACAGTCTCTCGTAAGACTTGATCAGCAACATGAGCCATGACTTTGTAACATGGAGTGGCGGATCTACTGTAGGGCCGTGGGGGTTATTGTCTCCTCCCATATTTGTCATTGAAATCTACTTATTACCTTACATGTCATTTGCTTAAAGCATTAAGGGGAAAGTAGGGAATCACCCCCTCTACTTTACACGTTATGCGATTTGCCCCCTTCCACTTTAAAATTAACCACTAAACCCCCCCACACTTACAGAAATTGAGCACCTTAAACGGAAACCGTTAAATTTAACAGCGCGTGGTCAACACGCGCGTTGACTAACGATTTTTTTTTGTAAATGACATTTTTGCCCATTCTGTTAGGGGTAATTAACTAATGACCCCCTGTACTATATACGGTGTGCGCTTTCCCCCCTCTACTTCAAACATAACCACTAAACCCCCCTAAACTTTCAACTTATTTTTCTCTCCTCTCAAACTTTTTACTCAATCCCACATACACACACTCCACGCACACCCAGCACGCACGCACGCATGCACACACGCACTAAGCCCAGACACAGACGCGCACCCACTGCAAACATACACACACGCTACTCGCATGCGACTGTGGCAACAACGTCATCGCGAATCTGGTGCAGCCCCAGCGGCCTGTAGCCAGTCACAGTGGTCATGTGACGCTGCTTGGTGCGATGTTGCGGATTGGGGTGGCACGACGACAGAGGTTAGCCCTGTGATTTGGGGACGTGGTCGTCGATCGTGGTGGCAGGGATCTGAACGGATGTGCGGCAATTAGACGCCGATAGCCTGTGTCTGTGGGGATTGATGTTACCGGTGTTGATTGCGCCAGTCGGTTGGTGGCCGATGAAGAAGCCCCACTGGCTTGCAGACGCAAGGTGGTGGGAAATGGCAGCGAGGAGGCAACTCACGACGATGTGTAGCCGGACAGTATAAAGTTGGGGGAGTTGGCCAGAATGGTGGTTACTGTGATGCTGATCATGGTAGTTGTTGCGCCGGTGATATACCAACGACAACCGTGGTTCCTTTTTTTTTTTTTGTAACTCCCTGGTGGTCGGAGAAAAAGACCAGTGGTTGTGCTCAGTGAATTACCAATTGTAGCGGGGTTGACCAGAGGAGGAGGTGCAGATTGCGGCAATCCCTTGTTTGCGGTGAATCTGGTAACGTAGAATGGGGTGGGGGACTGGTCTAACGGGTGGGGGGGGGGGAGGGAGGGTCATGGGCAAAATTATCATTTAAATTTAACGGTTTCCATTTAATTAAGGTGCCCAATTTCTGTAAGTGTAAGGGGGTTTAGTGGTTAATTTTGAAGTTGAGGGGGGGAAATTGCACACCGTGTATAGTATAGGGGGTCATTAACTAATAAAGAAATAAGGGTATTTTGGTCATTTCACACTATTCATAACGGACCCGTCTAAGGTGCCCAATTTCTGTAAGTGTGGGGGGGTTTAGTGGTTAATTTTGAAGTGGAGGGGGGCAAATCGCACAACGTGTAAAGTAGAGGGGGTCATTCCCTATTTTCCCCAAGCATTAAAGTACCAAAGTTGAAAAATCCTTGTATATAATCTGCGGAATTTATAAATTCACTTCAAATTTGAACTTTCAAGCTCTATTTTTGTCAATAAATGTTGAGATTGGGATATTAACAAATGTCACTAGACGTCATTTGGAGGATAGAGCAGAAGAGTTTTCTATACTTGTGTTCTCTTTTTCTGATGCGTCTCAAACTAGTATGCCTTCAAAGTCCCCGCTTATGTTTCAATCAATAGAAATGTTTAATTTACCTGAACCTTGGCTACACAATGAAATGAATGAATTGGCCTCCTCCTCACTCAACCTACAGGTATACATTGCATAACTAACAATCCAGCACTTAAAAAATGTCAATGCATAAGGTCCATCCTTGACTGGGATGGCCTTTTGGGGATGATCAGCCAAGCAGTTCTTTGGTCTTTGTGGAGTTCAGTTCAACCTCTAAAAAATTCATGCGACTTTGAATACCGTGATGGGCTTTAGAAAGGAAAACGACATTTGATGCAAAAATACAGGGTTATTAAATATTCTTGTTTAGCGGCAATTAAATGAAGGCTTAAAAACCCTAAAACCATTTAAATAGCACAATATCCAGGTAACCCATACGTCGTACCAGACCTAAATCGGATCGGAAATTACGGGTCGGTTCGGGTACATGTCTATTTTCATCGGTCTCCCATATATATAACCGTACCCGGATTTTTTGAACGGGTACGTGTAGACCTGCGGGTCCGGCTCATATTAAAGTTGAGTGATTTTCGTTTAAGGTGCACAATTTTCATAACTGTGGGGTGTTCTAGTACTTAATTTTGAAATGGAGGGGGGGTAAATCACACATTGCGTAAATAGAGAGGGTCATTAGATTATTTTCCCAAGAGATTGCAACCTCAAGTATGTGATCGAACCCGCTGAACTTTCTGATGAAGGGGGGAAAGAGACAGGGGGTCCTAGAATGGTTATTAAATATTCTTAGTGAATTTTATTTAGTCACGCTGCTTAAAATTGTCCTTGAAATCATTAGCAAAAATGCCATTAGAGTAACCATTTCTTGTTGTTAGTTAGGTTGCAACTATCTTTCTACTATAGGGTAGCAGAAAAATTTATCTGTCTAGCATTACAGAAACATGTTAATAAGAATCTTGTAAATAAACTAAAAAAAATAAAAAAATTAAAAAGAGCAGTTTTGATTGCTAGAACATGGCATCACATATGTACTTGAGCCAAAATTCGTGTGCAAACTATGAGACAACAAATAATAAGGCTGCTCTCACATTGGTAATTCTAGGCCTAGCTTCAAGTGTATCCAAATGTGAACAAATTCTTTCCTAGGTGACAACAAACGACAGGGCTGTTACTTTTGCCGTGTTGATACAATCTCGATCCTACTAGCCTGCCAACCTTAAGATGCTCGCATTTGAACTTTCGAGCTAAAGAAAGTTATTCCACAGGACTTGAGAGAGAAGCAAGTTATGTAGACAATATTTGTTTACTTGTACAAGTCGAGCAACAATGTGGAAGAAAATACCTTCATATTCTTCGGGAAAGAAGCAAGGAGAAGCCACCATATTATTTTCTTGAACCAACTAATCAATCTGATTAACAAATCTACCTCGTAGTCCAGATTGTGCAGTCTGCGAGTTGAACCCGTCCTTATAAGCTCAACACTAAGCTTCTAGTAGATGATAGACTGACCTAAATAAGAAGAAGAAATCGCTTCATCAACGTAAATGAAGCAATTATGTCCTGTATATCTGTACAATATCTGCAGCAGTATAAGAATCATGTTCCACGTATGATACATTTTTCAAGCTAACGGCCATAAGCTAGAAGCTTTCCTTGCTAGAAGTCCATGCTGGTTTCATGTAATTCAGAAAATATGTGTAATTTTATCTATAAGTCAAAAAATGACACTCCAGCTGGTTCCTATCATTTGCATTGGACCGACACTTCCAAAACCCTCCATGGGCATATCGTACCAGTAAAAGCTAGACGTTGAAATTTTGTAGCATTGTTAATATTTTTATAATGGTATATTCAATAAAAAAAAAGCTAATTAAAAGAGCAAATAAGAGTTAGATTCTACGGAAAGTGACCTAATTAAATCTTTATTTGCTAATACCATATGCGAAAAAAACAATGCTTGCCACTTGCAATGAATTGAGTAAAAAGCAAAAAGTTGAATTATTGGTGTGGCATAAATTAGTAAAGATAAGAGAAAATACCAATAACTATTGTGTGGGCAACGATAGTCGAGACAAAAAGAAATAAGAATTTTAGCGACAAAGATTAGGCGCGTACTTCCCAGTCTACCACTTTCTCTTATGTTTGTACTATCAAAGTGCAAGTCAAAACAATCCTTCTTTGCTTATAAAAAAAACAATCCTTCTTTGGAAAAGAAGGCCAAAAGTCAAACTACCATTAAGGTCAACGCAGATACACTAATGTTTGATTTATTCAGTGGGAATTGTAGTGTAGTGTCACTAGAGCGGTAAATCAATGATCTTATACGCATATGCACTTGTGTCTGATTAACCTGAAAATACTTAAATTATGCTGACTAGGATGCCACTTTCTCTTTCAACTTCTTTGGATGTACCAAGAATTTAAAAAAATATATATGAAAAGAGCCAAACATGAGAAACACAATGTCCAAAAGCAGAATATATTGCCATAAATTGCTAATAGTTGGAACAAGACTTGCTTGTGTTTAAGAGACGAATCCAAGCGCCTCAAACATACGCAGATGTTTCCTTCAACATGAAAGCGTGTGGGTCACTTGCCATTAGTCCTTCCTCACTTTCCACATGCTCTATATGCTGAATTTTTTAACCCTTCTCAGTAATAATCAATTAACTTTCCATCAATCAGCCTATTATATATTGCGCTAGTGGGATCCCATTTCCTTGTCTTTGCTGCTATATAAGGCTCATCCCCTCCTCTAACACTCCAAACTTCAACCCACTGATCCACATCTCTCTCTGATTCTCAAAGTAGTCACTTTACTCTTATATAACTTTATTTGAAGATGAGAATTGAAGGAGAAAAGAGATATGCACTATTACTAGCAGCAAGAGATTCTGACTATGTGAAGAAGGTGTATGGTGGGTACTTCAATGTGTTTGTTGCAGCCTTTGGAGGAGGAGGAGAAAGATGGGACTTGTTTAGGGTTGTTGATGGAGAGTTCCCAAGTATGAATGAGCTCCACAACTATGATGGGTTTGTGGTTAGTGGTAGCCCTTATGATGCTTATGGAGATGACTCTTGGATTCTTGAGCTTTGCTTTCTTCTGCAAACCCTGGATGCGATGCAAAAGAAGGTGCTTGGTATTTGCTTTGGTCACCAGGTAACTTGAGATGATGAATATCAGTTTCTATATTTCTTTCCGCACCATTTGGCAATCTATACAATCTGCTTCATGCTAAGTATGCATAAACAAGTTAATAGTTCTTCAGCAACCAAGACATGCAAAAATAGACTCATTCTATCCTATGATCATCTATTTAAATGAGAAGTAACCAAGAGTTTACCTTGTTGCTTCTTCTTCTTAGGTTTTGTGCAGAGCTTTTGGCGGAAAAGTTGGAAAAGCTTATAGTGGGTGGGATATTGGTTTAAGAAAAGTGAAGATTGTGAAAGATTTCACCTCTTGTAGCTTCCTTGATGGCTTGGATGAATTCCCACCTGCCCTTTCGATCATTGAGTGCCACCAAGATGAGGTTTGGGAGGTCCCTGTGGGAGCGGAAGTGATTGCGTTCTCCGACAAAACAGGTGTCGAGATGTTCGCAATTGGGGACAACATTCTTGGAATTCAAGGGCATCCTGAGTACACCAAAGATATTCTAAATAATCTCATTGATCGTCTTCTCACAAGCGATGCTATAGAGGTAATAACCAAGTAAAATAATTTAGTACTTTTTGAAAATCCATCCAGTATTACACTGTTCCCAAATTTGATAACTTTTTACCTACTTGATGCCTTACTTTGTTTTCCAATCTCTGATCATCTTACAGAAAGGTTTTGCTGAAGACGCCAGATTGAAATTGCAAGTTGCGGAACCAGATAGGAAATGCTGGGAAAGGATTTGTAGAGCATTTCTGAAGGGAAAATGGAATCAATGACCTACTTATTCTTTTGACAACTTGTGTTTCCTTTAACTATATACATCTATGGTTAGCATCTAACAATATTGGAGCAACAAAGCTTCGGAGGAACATAATTTTTTGTATTCAGTACCATGGCAGCAATTAGAAATATTTGCCGAAGCAATGTAGAGTTACAAAAGTAGGTGCCGCGGCTGTCCATTGCAGCATTTTTTACAAGAGGGTTAGTCAACGTTTGGCACTTCACTTTTTAAGATAGAAAACATACCGCTAAAGACAAAAAAAATGAGCAAAAGAAAGGATTACAACTCCATTCGTCCCTAAAAAGAGATATGTTTGAGGCAATATATATCCCTTTTCACACAATAACGTATGTGCTAGTGATACTTAAGCAACTAACTCAGATATACACTGCAAATTTCTGATCTCTGAAAGAACTGTTGTTCTTCGGAATATGCTCAGACCTTTGTACTACGGATGAAAGCAAAGGGCATTTTTGCTTTTTATTTGAGCTAGGAATAATTTAAGCTCGATTGGTGGAGTGTGAAAAGGACTCGACCACATTGCACCTCATATAGATCAAAGGCTCTCGACATAAACTTGCAGGGTCTGGTACAAAACCAATCCTTTCAAACATGGGCTACATTTCATCACAGAATTTTTTTTAGCTAATATCAAATTCTATTATGAAGACTAATGCTGGCCATGGGCAAGCCACGAATTTTGCTTGTGGTAACAGAATAGCATGGTATCAATGGAAAAATCAACATAGCAAAATGACTACCTGGAGGGGTGAACATTTCGCCATCCACTTCGGGTGGACTCTAGTAGAAGTTCCAACAAAAGCTTCCATACTATTCCTTATGGTTTTTGGTTCCTAGCCAGCTTTCTGCAACTCGCATTACCTCTGCCTTTTTACCTTGACTAATCGTGTAGCAAGGAGGTAGAGTTGGAGCCCCGTAGATAAGCTTGGAGCCCCATAGATCACGTGCACTTTCCATCTATGGGCTTCTAATGTACCAAAAATAAGACGACTACACATAAGTGAAAGAAAGAACTCTGACACATGACATGTGACATACCTTAGACAGGTGGAACTTCCTGGGAACGCCACTTGTCACTGATGATGTAGTACTTTCGGTGTCCGACTTGAGAATGCATTTTCTTAGCATTTGACAGTACCAGTTGCTCACTCTAAATCTTCAGAGCTAGCGAAAAGAAATAACCTAAGCACCAGATAGAGACGTGACCTTAGTATTGGACTTGTGACCATTGGCCACATACTCAATTCGAGCCTACGACCCTTCAACACTGTTAGTCCTCCTGCTCTATCTAGGTTGCCTCGGATCCTGCCCTTGTTCTATCCCACATCCTTATACTCATTATCTGACTCAGGTATACTCTTTGTGACACCTCCACGTGTACTGTGAACCCACGTCCTTGATGTCAAGGTACTATTATCTAATTCTTATTTTCTCATATAAGAGAGGGGGGAACCTGATAAACTGTAATTATCATAGTTCGCTCTATGGAACAATATATTATTATCGCCTCTCTAGTGCCTATCTTTTATCAAACAAATTTTTGCATTGCTTTTCCTTAAGAACAAGATCAGTTTTGAAAAACCTGTGATGCGAAGGAAGTGGGTTCACCATATACGTGGATGTCCACAAAGAATGCAGCCCGAGTTAAGCAACACAAAATATATGGCTTTTGAGACAGAATCTGAGGAGTGACAATGGTGCGAGGGCAAAGACACAAAATATATGACGACAACTACATTCCAAGGCATAAGGCTAGAGTGTCCACTACAAGAAAAGAGGGAATTAGCGACGGACTTTTAGCGACGGACTAAATTCCGTCGCTAAAAGTCATTTCAGAGACGGAAATAACCGTCGGTAAAAGTCCGTCGGTAAAACTATTTAACGACGGAATAATTCCGTCGGTAAAAACACCCGTCGGTGAAAGTAGGGTTTTCCCGACGGACTTTAACCGACGGGTGTGTTCCGTCGGTAAAGGACTTAAAAATATCAGATCCCCCTTTCTTTTCTTTCTCCCGTTGCTCTCTCTCTCTCTTTCTTTCTCCCGTTGCTCTCTCTCTCTCTCTCTCTCTCTCTCTCTCTCTCTCTCTCACCGGCGATAGAGCCTGCCACCGCCACTGCCGCCCATCTTCAAAACCGAAGGACCGCCGCCACCACTGCCGCGCTGCCACCACTGTCGCGCCGCCACTACTGCCGATCTGCCACCACTGTCGCGCCGCCACCACTGCCGCGCTGCCACCACTGTCGCGCCGCCACCACTACCGATCTGCCACCACTATCGCGCCGCCACCACTGCCGGTGAAGGTCTTCTGGTTTGCTTCCCGTGTCCTGTCATTAATTTCTCTTTGGTTTTTATTAACATGTAAGTGGCTTTCGAGGAGTTAAGTGCGTGTTTTGTAGGTGTAGTGTGTGTTTGTGACTCTGTGTGTGTGTGTTCTTGATGGTGTGTGTATTATAGGTGTGTAAATGTGTTAAATTGAGTGTTTAAGTGTATGTTATAGTGAGTTAGAATGGTGTAATGAGGTTTCTATGATTTAAAGTGGGTTGGAAGTGAGGTAATGTGTGGTTGTGAAGTGGGTGTGGGATGAACATCTCGGCTGAAGGTAGAAGGAGATGTGTGTGCATTTAGGTGAAATACTAGGTGTGCTTAATCTGAATAGTAAAGGTAATGGTCACTAAAGGTTAAAATTAAATTAGGCAGTTTTCAATGATTTTTTATAAATATCTAGGATCAGAATTGGACAAAGTGCAAAACTATAACCCCCAATAGTTTTACGAGATGTAGGCTCCGGAATGTTTTGAGAATTTTCGGTGTCCGTAAGGGGTGCTAAATTATGGCATCGATTAATCAAAGTTAACAAATTATTTAACCTAGTAAACTAAGTTATTTTAATCTGAAAATCTTATTTTACTGATATGATTCATATTCTAAAATTTCGTGCCATTCTGAGGCCAATAGGTAGTTTTTTCGAAACTGACCTTTTAGCGCTCGGTCTGGACACTAGTTAGAGATTTACGGGCAATTTTTTTTTAAAATACTTTTTAGCCCAAAAATGACTTCAGGATACTTAAAATAGTATTTTCAGATATTTTGGGATTTTTCTGGTGCCGAAAACCCCAAGGACAATTTGATAATTTTACGCATCTAGTGAGGGGGTCGTTCTGGGACTGTGCGTGAGTTAATAGTGAGTTATAATACAATATTGTACGCTACATTCTAATCTTTGAACTATTCCATTTAGGTTAAAACAAGGATTGTTTCGGGTAGGTTATCATAGATGCGAACCCTAAACCCTAAACCCTAAACCCCAAACCCCAATCCAACCGAACCCTAATTGAACCCCAAATTGAATGCCCTAATCCAACCGAACCCTAAATCGAACTAATTGAACCCTAAATTGAATGCCTCAAATCAACCGAACCCTAAATTGAATCAATAGAACCCCCTAATTGAACCCTAAATTGAAGTAATTGAACCCTAAATTGAATGCCCTAATTGAATCGAATCCTAAATTAAACTAATTGAACCCCTAATTAAACCCTAAATTGATTGCCCCAATCTAACCGAACCCTAATTGAACCCCAAATTGAATGCCCTAATCCAACCGAACCCTAAATTGAACTAATTGAACCCTAAATTTAATGCCTCAAATCAACTGAACCTTAAATTGAATCAATAGAACCCCTTAATTGAACCGAACCCTAAATTGAACTAATTGAATCCTAAATTTAATGCCTCAAATCAACTGAACCCTAAATTGAATCAATAGAACCCCCTAATTGAACCCTAAATTGAAGTAATTGAACCCTAAATTGAATGCCCTAATCGAACCGAACCCTAAATGAAACTAATTGAACCCTAAATTGAATGCCCTAATACAATCGAACCCTAAATTGAAATAATTCAAGCGCATCGGATATGTGAATTTTGAACATTTTTTTCCCATTTGAACATTGATCATTTGTTTGATAATTTTAGGTTGTTAATTGTGCGTTTTAGAATTGTGATTATTGATCGATGATTTTAGGTTATTAGCTGTGTATTTGAAGTAATTGCGATTATGAATTGATGATTTTAGGTTGTTAATTAATGATTTTAGATTGTTAATTGTGCATTGAGCATTTGAGATATTGAGATTATTGACGGAGGATGGGACCCAATTGGATTGAATGTGTGATTTTTGTTAATTTTTATTGCATTGAGCATTTGAGAATTGAGAATTGAGATTGTTGACGGAGGATGGGACCCAATTGGATTGAGATACCTGTTAGTTAGCGCAGACACGGACACCACGTCTGATCGACGGTGTCCGACATTTAGAAAACAAATTAACGTATGCCGATGTGTCTGGAGGTGCGTGTCGGTGGGCGTCGGACACGTGTCCGGAGGCGTCGGGCACGTGTCCAAAGGCGTCGGACACGTGTCGGTATGTGTCGGACACGTGTCGGTATGTGTCGGACACGTGTCCGGAGGTGTCAGACACGTATCGGACACCATATCGACACCCTATATGAGGTGTCGGAATTGAGGTTGTTGAATGTGCATTAAATTTAGGTTAGTTAGGTTAATGCGACATTTTTAGCATGCACCCCCTGGAATCTAATCGTGGCTCCAGCGCTGGCTATAATTAGCCCTAATTAGTCCTGATTAACAATATTTTAGTAAATCAATTAACCCTAATTAGCTCTAACGAGCCTAATTAGTTTTAATTAACCCTAAGAACCTGATGAAATTCAAATTAGCTGTAATTACCTCAAATTAGCCCAAATGAACCCAATTATGCGCATATTGATTGTAGTTAGCCTAATTAGTCATAATTTGCACTAACATAACCCAATTACGCCTAATTAGCGCTAGTTAGGACTAATCAACACTACTCGGCACCATCAAAACCCTAATTAGGACTAAATAACCCTAATTAGTCATAATCAACCCTAATTAGCTATAATTATTCGAAACTAGCCCTCATTAACATTAATTAGCTCTAACATAACCCAATTAAGCCTAATTAGCCCTAATTAGGACTAATCATCACTACTCGGCACAATTAGGACTAATTAGTCCTAATCAACCCTAATTAGCTATAATTATCTTAAACTAGCCCTCATTAACATTAATTAGCTCTAACATAACCCAATTAAGCCTAATTAGCCCTAATTAGGACTAATCATCACTACTCGGCACAATTAAACCCTAATTAGTCATAATCAACCCTAATTAGCTATAATTATCCGAAACTAGCCCTCATTAACATTAATTAGCCCTAACATAACCCAATTAAGCCTAATTAGCCCTAATTAGGACTAATCATCACTACTCGGCACAATTAAACCCTAATTAGTCATAATCAACCCTAATTAGCTATAATTATCCGAAACTAGCCCTCATTAACATTAATTAGCCCTAACATAACCCAATTAAGCCTAATTAGCCCTAATTAGGACTAATCATCACTACTCGGCACAATTAAACCCTAATTAGGACTACATAACTCTAATTAGTCCTAATCAACCCTAGTCAGCTATAATCATCCGAAACTATCCCTCATTAACATTAATTAGCCCTAACATAACCCAATTAAGCCCAATTAGCCCTAATTAGGACTAATCATCACTACTCGGCACAATTAAACCCTAATTAGGACTAAATAACCCTGATTAGTCCTAATCAACTCTAATCAGCTATAATTAATAATCGTGTCTTGTTCCCTAATAACCCAGTTAGCCCTAATTAGCCCTTGTACATCCCATAATTACTCCATGTTGCCCAGAGATGGTTCAATTACTCGTTCTTTACAAACCCTGCCTTCTTTATATTAATTGTTGTTTTGAGAAGTCCATTGGCAACGAGATGGTTCAACTCGTTGCCAACGAGTTCTATTTAATGTGGAATTGATAACATATGCAACGATCATTCTGCAGTTTTGATATTTCGGAAAGATTCTTGCATATCTTATCAATTTCTGAACACATGCATGCATAAAAACCCTTAGTTCCCGTTCAAAGGTACTCATTACAAAGTAATGCCTTGTAATGAGCCTTTGGATGTCCAGTTTGGACAGTTTGGAAAAGCTAATTGTTTATAAAACAGTATTTTGACTCATGCTTTATGTTCTATGTCGTGGATATTTGGTACACGTTCTCGTGTGTTTCTCCGGGTGCATACAGATCTGGTGTTCTAACATCCGTCAAACCTTCCTGAGCAAGGTTAGATGAATGTTAGAACACCTAATCGATGTGGTGTACTTGGAGAAATGCGGGGAGGTGCTGCCGAATTTTCCACAGACATCGGACTAAGCATGAGTTATTCACTGTTTTATAAACATGTGCTTTTCTGAATGGGATAGGACCACTACCTGTTCAAGAGTGGAGGGGAAATATGTAGACGTGTTGTAACATTCATGCATTGATATTTACATCGGCAATGCTTAATCACTGGTCATTATTGAAGGTGGTATACAGTACGATAATTCAGTCGTCATGTCAGTCGATCGAAGTTGGATGAAAAGGAAGAATGCTGAAGATTTTGAGTGTCGCGTTGACGAATTTCTCGACTTCGCTTATGCGCATCCTGCACATGTTGACCTTGATAAGATAAGGTGCCCGTGCGGTAGATGTGAGTTGTTGCACTGGAGAAAAAGAATTGAAGTAAAATGGCATCTTCGTCGGTACGGTTTTATGGGTGGATACACAAGGTGGACGCAGCACGGGGAAACGATAGTATTGTCGTCCAACCTGGCTAGTCAAACTGAAGTTAGGGAGGAGGCACGATATGATTTCCGAGATATGATTATGGATGTTGGGCATGCTAATGTTGACTGGGGTAACGACAGGCCACAACCGCCGAACGAGGGGGCTCATCAGTTTTATGAGTTGTTGAGAGCTGCGGAAGAGCCGCTGTGGGATGGAGCTCCGAAACACACACGGCTGTCTGCGGTTAGTAGGTTATTACAGTTGAAATCAGACCACGGGCTGAGTGAGAAAGGTTTTAACGAGTTTGTTACCTTCATCAAAGAAATACTGCCCGAAAGTGAAAAGCTACCGCCGTCGTACTATGACGCGAAGAAGATGATGAGGAAACTTGGGTTGAGCTACGACCGGATAGATGCGTGCAATAACGATTGTGTATTATTCTGGAAAGAGAATAAGGATTTGTCATTATGTCCAGTGTGTGATCATTCGAGGTACAAACCGGACAAAGGGAAGAAGAAAAACATTGCATGGAAGATATTGCGATATTTCCCGGTCACACCACGGCTTCAGAGAATGTACTACTCCTCCAGTACGGCTGAACATATGAGGGCTCACCGTGAGACTCGCAGCAACGATGCCGATGTGCTGACACACCCAGCTGATGGAGAGGCGTGGAAGGAGTTTGACCGCAGGCATCCAGTTTTTGCTCAGGAAGTTCGGAATGTTAGACTTGGTCTGGCAACCGATGGGTTCAACCCTTTCGGTCAGTCTACCACGCCTTACTCCTGTTGGCCTGTTATTATTGTCCCTTACAACCTTCCACCAGGCATGTGCATGAAGAAGCCGTATATGTTCTTGTCGTTGCTTATTCCGGGGCCGAAGAGTCCCGGTAAGGACATAGATGTGTATTTAAGGCCGTTGATTGATGAGTTAAAACAATTATGGAATCATGGAGTCGAAACATATGATGCATCCCTTAAACAAAATTTTCAGATGAGGGCTGCTTTGATGTGGACTATACATGATTTCCCCGCATTGGGAATGACGTGTGGCTGGAGCACACATGGGAAGCTAGCATGCCCTGCTTGTATGGGCGTGAACCCCGGTCATACGTTAAAGCACGGCGGAAAGGCCTCGTGGTTCGGATGTCACCGTAAGCTTTTGCCACCGGGCCATCAGTTTCGTAGGCAGAAGGATAAATTTGACGGGACAATCGAGCGTGAGGTTGTCACGCTGGACTACCCATCTGGTGAAGAAGTACTCTCACACCTGGAGGCACTTGATACTGACATACCACACGGTAAGGGTGTGCCGGATCAGAAGATTGCAGGGTTCGGGAAAGAGCACAACTGGAGAAAATTTTGTATCTTCTGGGAGTTAGCCTACTGGAGGACGCTCGTTATCCGAAACAACATGGATGTGATGCATATTGAGAAGAACGTTTTTGATAATGTGTTCAACACAGTGATGAATTTCAAGGGCAAATCGAAAGATCACCTTAAAGCGAGAAGGGATCTACAACAGTTGGGTGTACGCCGTGAATTGCATCCTCGGACAGTCAGTGGGAGGACCATACTTCCGAAAGCACCTTACTGTCTAGACAAGAAACAAGTGGAGAAGGTCTGTCAGTGGGTTAAGAATTTGAAGCTTCCGGATGGGTTTGCGTCCAACATATCTCGTTGTTGCAATGTTTCGGAATGCAAGTTCCAAGGGATGAAGAGTCACGACTGCCACGTATTCATGGAGAGATTCATTCCTATTGCCTTCCGGGGACTGTTGCCACGGGTTGTTTGCGAGACTTTGACTGAATTATCTCATTTCTTTCGAGATATATGCTCTTCTACGATCCGGGTGAGTAACATGGAAGTGCTTGAGAAGAACATTGTGGTGACGATTTGCAAGCTGGAGAAAATCTTCCCACCTTCGTTCTTTGATTCAATGGAGCATCTGCCTGTTCACTTGGCATATGAAGCTAAGATGGGTGGACCCGTGCAATATCGGTGGATGTATCCCTTCGAGAGGTAATCCTTAAATTGTTACAGTTGTTCGTTTACACTTAATGCGACATCTGTTATCATTGATATTCCACCTAACTCGATTCCCTAAACTTCTAGGTTCATGTTCCATTTAAAGAAAAAAGTCCGTAATAAGGCTCGGGTTGAGGGCTCAATTGCGGAGGCTTACGTAATGGAAGAACTTGTAAACTTTTGTAGTCAATATTTCGGTTCGGATGTTGGTACAAGGTTAAATCAACTAGGCCGAAATGATCCCGGAGCAAGCACAAATTTGGAAGGGCAATTGTCAATATTCAAGCAGTCAGGTAGTCCGTTCGGCCGAACGTATACTCGATGGCTAACAGATGAAGAGTACAGTGCTGCAACAATATATGCCCTTCTAAATTGCGATGAAGTTTCGGCATTCGTTGAGTAAGTTAAAGTCTTAATTCACTTACATTGCTGTACATAATTGAAAGTGTGTGTTAAGCGAGTTAGATGCATATTGGTTTGCAGTGAGTTCGATGCGGAATCTTTAATCACTGATCCCGCTGGACTTGAATCTCACCGGAAATCACAATTTGTACAGTGGTTCAAAATCCGTGTAAGATTATTTAACGAAATTATATTATGTGTTATATACAGTTCTGTGGCCAATTAGTATACTGATTTATCCTTAATGTTTACCGTCATCTACAATAGGTTCAGTCAATGGATAGACCAGTGGCCTCCTGCTTGAAATTACTAGCCGAAGGCCCTAACAAACAAACATCCTGTTACGGAGGCTATATCATCAACGGGTTTAGGTTTAACGTAAAAGATGATGACCGAACAAAACAAACCCAAAACAGTGGAGTCTTGGTCAACGGCGACTGTTATGCCGAGAATTGCATGGATTTTTACGGAGAGTTAGATGAGATTGTTGAGCTAACATATCTGGGTTCCCAAAACCGCCTGGTAATGTTCAAGTGTACGTGGTTCGATGTCACATGCAGCAGAGGAATCCGTGTTAGCTCTCAAGGGATTGTAGATGTCAATGTCAAGTCAAGACTTGCATCAGACGAGCCCTTTGTGTTTGCTAGTCAAGCTGTACAAGTCTTTTACGCGGAGGACGTCGCCAATCCCAAATCTCATTGGTATACAACTATCAAGTCCAAGAAATTGCCCGTGACATATGACAGTGAGCTAGACTCCTTTCAAGCCGACCAACCACGTGTCTTGTTCCCTGTTGAGGTCAACAACGAGGAGGACGATCTTCCTCTTCCAACAACACTTCTTGTGGGAGAAGAAGTCGTAGATGATGACGCGGAAGATGTTGAAAGTGTTGGAGATGATGTGACCGAGTCTACTGATGAAGAGGATGAATTAGAAGATGAAGAGGACGACGAGTCCCACGAAGAAGAGGGCGACGAGGATAGTGATGAAGATGATTCGCAAACTGAAAATGATTGACTTGTAATGTTGTAACATCACGGGAAAAATGTAGTAACATTTTAGAACTTGGTGTTTATTGATGTGTTTTTGCACATCCGTTCATATATATATATATATATAGTGCCGATGATGATTTATGCCAAATTATTGTTTTTCACGTGTTAATGTCTTTGTATATAATCTATATGAAGTCAGATATGGATAGGATACGGGCTATTCGTGGCTGGGCTGGACGCCGAGCTGCTTCCTCCCCGGTTAGTCCCACCTCGTCATTGCCTACTGATGACGAGGCACAGAGTGATCGCGGACAGCCATCGGGGGCCCAGCCCCAGCTGTCGCCGTCACCGTCGCCCCAGCCATCGCCGTCGCCCCAGCAGTCTCCATCTTCCGTGGGTTCTACCTCAGGTATAGTTGATAACGGTGTTTCCTACATTTTCGCTAGCCTTATATTTGAACTGTATTAATGTCTGTGTTTTGTAGGATCTCGACGAGGCCGTGGTCCGACACGCGGGGTACGCATCGACCCCCAGCGTAAACAGAGAGTTACGCTCACGCAGGAGGGCCTGTAAGTACTAAAAATATCACCTCATGCCTTATGTTTAAAAATTTTGGGTGTTAATTTATATTTGAACTGTATTAATTAATTTAATTACTTCTTTGGCAGGATCCTGGAGAATATGGCGAGGACGAAGATCGGCGTTCTTGTGAAGGGCCGATTCTTCGAGCCACGCCTGTACTGGAAGGAATGGGATGCCGCTGCGAGGGAGGCCCTATGGGAGGAGTGGCTGGTACGGTGAAGTATTTTTTTCAGCGTTAGTAAATGTTAAATTACAGTTTGTTTTATGTTGTTAATTTGTGTTATTGAATGCATTACAGGAGGGGTTCACGTTTGATACGCCTGAGCAGCAGGGACTGGGGCAGCAGGCTTTCTTTGCCTACATCGGCAAGAATTACCGCCGATGGCTCCACGATGCACGGGACCGGGCGAAGAAGGCGCTGCCCGCGGGTGCCCCGATGACGGACATGACGAAATATCCCCCACATTGGATATCTCACCGTGTATGGGGGGAGATGATAGATCGGTGGGCTGCGGATCCAGGTTGGGACGCCAAGAGTAAGAGCGGGGCTGAGAACAGACAGAACAGAGATCCGACGCACACGGGGGGGTCGGTGCCACACGACATCGTCCGACATATGAACGCGGTCGAGCACCCGGATCTAGAGGAGGATGAGGTCATAGCTCTGACCTATACTCAGACGCACGTGCGGAAGAAGGACAAGGACGAGACGCACCAGGCGGGCGACTATATTTCAGATATTGCCCGGCGGATCGATGTGAGTCAATTTATTTAAGTTAATCTTTTCTTTCTATCCTCGATGTCTGTTTCGTTAATTAATGCCCTAACATATCGTTAAACCACTATTTTTGCAGGCCTCGTATGAACAGCTAAGGGGGTCCGAGCAGCAGTCCGGACAGCCATCAGCGTCCACTAGTACGGCTGCGAGTACTGGGGGGTTGAAGCGATGGCTGGATACGCCGGAGGTCGTGAATCGGCCGAAAGGCCGCATACGCGGCCTGCCTAGCACGACTCCTCGTGCCGTGATAGGAGCGTCCTCACCCCCTGCTGCCCCTCCACAGACACCGGCTCCTCGGCCTCAGTTGGACGAGGAGGATATCGAGCGCATTGCTACAGTGGTGTGCCGGATGATGAGGGAGCAGGGCACTGCTGGACCAGCCGCCCCGGCCCCGGTTCAGCAGGATCCAGATCCGGGACTCGGGAACCCCTGATGAGCCCCTTCCCGTGCCCGTTACTAGCTTCCCCCCCCCCCCCCCGGGTTGTACTCTTCTCCCCTCTCCTAACCGGCTATATCCGGTTCCCGGCTTGTACATGTATGAGTTTCTTTTATAATAAATATTTTTTATAATTGATTATATATATTTCTTTCTGTATTGATTATTGCGCGTTGTTGTTGAGAATTGATTTCTTACAGGTTTAGGTAATTGAAAAATTAAAAAAAAAATTAAAAAAAATTTGACTTTTGGCGACGGATTTATTCCGTAGCAAAAATATTCCTTTCAATTAAATATTTAGCGACGGAATATTCCGTCGCTAAATATTTAATCCGTCGCTAATTGGACAAAAAAGAAAATAAATTAAAATTCTAAAAATATAATTAGCGACGGATATTCCGTCGCTAATGAAAAATAAATCCGTCGGTAAAAATCACATATTTAGCGACGGATTTAAAAATTCCGTCGCTAAACTATTAGTGACGGGCTTTTATACGAGGGATTTTTAGCGACGGTGAATCCGTCGCTAATTCCTTTAGCGACGGATTTTGGGCTTTTAGCGACGGATTTCCCTGTCGC
>JAVXUO010001328.1:0-15981 GCA_033065855.1 Escallonia rubra
TGTTAACCCTACGGTTATTTAACCTAGGATTATATTTGATTTTGATGATAACTAACATTGATGATTATGTTGTCTAACATGCATTGAGTTGATGAAGCAATAGGAACAATCTCATACTCATGCAAACGGATTATTAGACGAGCAACACGATCAAAGACTCTCAACGGAACGCATCAAAGAGGAAATTCGTCGATTGAAGTTTTCATGCTTTTATTTCCTTCTTTGTAAACTAGACATAGAGAGATGATCGTTACGATGACTGTATACCTAGAACTTGCCCATATGTTTCCCTTGCATGCATAAAAGTTTTCATGCTTTAAAAACAAAGAAACTGCATTTTCAGGAATGCAGTGGAATGCAGTCGACTGCAAGTTGGGCAGTGAGGTATTACAGTCGACTGCATTGGAATGCAGTCGACTGCAATACTTCCAGTAGCCTATTACAGTCGACTGCATTGGATTACAGTCGACTGCAAGTTGGAAATTTGAATTTCCAACGGCTACTTTTGGGTTACAGTCGACTGCAATTGCAGTCGACTGCATTTACCGTTTGGCGCATTTAATACCCTACCTAACTCTAAACGGTCATATTTATTCCCACCTCTATAAATACTCATCTTGGGCATTGTTTTGATTCATCAATTGCATTCAAAGCTCTCTTATCTTTCATATTCTCAAAGATCAAAGCAATTGTTCAAATCTCTCTTGTTTTCATTGATTTCTCATCCATTTCAAGAGAGCATTTATTGTGAGCTTACATTTGAGAGATATACACTTTCATAAGTCATCATACACTCATCTCTCTTGTTCTAGTACTTAAACTTGTACTCATCTACTTCTTGAGAGTGAAATCTTGTACACATTTCTTCATCTAAAGGTTCTTGTATCAAAGCTTGGGGTTGTCAAGCTTTGGAGCTTTGGGTTTGTCAAAGCTTGTTCTTGATGTGGGCATAGCATCAAGGGATTGTAAGAGGTTCGATCTTGACCCGTAAGGAAGATCATACTAGTGGATTCTAGGGCCTTTCAAGGGACTTCCTTGAAGGGGTGGACGTAGGCTTGTGGGTATATCAAGCCGAACCATTTAATTCTCCTTGTCAAGTATCTCTAAACCCTTCTCTCTTTACATTATCGTTTTACATTTGTGTTGAGATTGGTTGTTTGCTTATTTGAGTTATTGAGATTGAGGTTTGTTGTTTGTTAATTTTTAAAGTAGTCTTAAAACCCTATTCACCCCCCCTCTAGGGTTATTTTATTGGTTTCAAGTGGTATCAGAGCCTCGGCTCTTGTTATATTGGGTAACGCCAAGAGAGTTAATCGATCATGGCTTACGTTGGGGGTATGGAGGGTAGTTCTACCACTAGGCCTCCATTGTTTAATGGGACCAATTATAGTGTGTGGAAAGTTAAGATGAAAATCTACTTAGAATCTCAAGACTATGAGATGTGGGATATTGTTGAGAATGGCCCATTCGTTCCGATAAAGGTGGTTGACAAGGTTGAAGAGCCTAAATCCAAATCGGAGTATAGTGATCATGACAAGAAGATGATTTGTATGAATGCTAGAGCGAAAAATTGTCTTGTATGTGCTTTAGACACTAATGAACTCAATAGAGTCATTATGTGTAATTCCGCTAAGAGTATTTGGGATACTCTTCAAGTCACTCATGAAGGGACTTCTCTTCTTAGAGATTCCAAGATGAACTTATTGTTTAGAGATTATGAGTTATTCCATATGCTTCCAAATGAATCTATTACGGATATGAATACTCGTTTTACTAACATTGTGAACCCTTTGAAGCAATTGGGCAAGGAATTCACTAATGGTGATCTTGTAAGAAAGGTGATTAGGTCCTTACCAAGAGCTTGGGATGCAAAGATCACCGCCATCCAAGAATCAAAGAATCTCAACATCTTTCCTCTTGATGAATTGATGTGCTCACTCATGACGTACGAAATGCAACTCAAGACCTTTGATCAAGAGGACGTCAAGAAGAAGCCTACATCAATTGCTCTTAAAGCTTCATCTTCAAACCTTGAGTCAAGTGATGATGATGAAGAATTTGATGAAGAGGATATTGCATTGGTTGCAAAGAACTTCAAGAAGTTCTTAAGATTTAGAAGAAATGATGGGAGAAGGCAACAAAATGCTAGCAACGAAGAGAAGCTTTGCTACAAATGCCACAAGCCGGGACACATGAAGATGGATTGTCCTATCTACAAAAAGGAGAAGAAGGAAAGAAGAGATGTATGGGAAAGAGCTAAAAGAAGACAATTCTCTAAGAAAGAGAACAAGGAGAAGGAAAGAGCAATGAATGCCGAACATACTTCAACATGGAGTGATTTTGATTCAAGTGATGAAGAGAATGATCAAGCAAATGTGTGCTTCATGGCAAATGATGAGGTAAGCTCTTCTTCCGGTAGTGATAGTGATAATGAAAGCTTTGAAGATGCTTATGATAGCTTATATGAGGAATCCAAGAAAATTTTCAAGAAAAATATTATTTTGTCTAAGAAATTCCTTGAAGCTAATAAGCAAATTGAGAAGTTGATAATGGAAAATGATAAGTTGCATGCCAAGAATGAATGCATGTCTAGCCATTTATATGTAGAGCATGTGAATAACAATTTGGTTGAATTACTTGTTAACACTCCTAGCTCAAAACAAATCTCTTCCAAAACTTTGGCTTTAGAAAAACAAAATGAAGATTTAAAAGTTGAGATTTGTGATTTGAAAAGATGCCTTGAAAAATTTGTTGATGGTCAAAACAATTTGGATGTCATGCTTGGACGCCAAAGAATTGGCCTAAACAAAGGTGGTCTTGGATTAGATCCCATGGCCATGCCTCCTAAAGTTTTGCAACAACAAGCTAGGTTGAATATTCATACAAAACGACCAAAGAACTATTGCACACCTTTTACACATTGCGGTTGGTGCAACAAGAAAGGGCATACGACTAATCATTGTCCTTGTAGAATTGTTTTTGTTAGAGGTAGAAAGAAAATGTGGATTGTGAAAGGTCAAGAATACAAATGCAAGACTAACACCCAAGGACCCAAGAAAATTTGGGTACCAAAAGTCATTACTTGATTTGTGTTTATAGGTATGTCTCAAAGCAAAATCTAGTAGCAAGAAGTGGATTCTTGATAGTGGATGCTCAAGACATATGACCGGCAACATATCTCTTTTCACATCGATTGATCTTAAGGAAGGAGGAAATGTGACCTTTGGTGACAATTCTCAAGGAAAAATCAAAGGTAAAGGAACTATTGGTAAGGAACCACATTCAATTGAGAATGTGTTATATGTTGAAGGATTGAAGCATAACTTGCTAAGTATTAGTCAATTTAGTGATAAAGGTTTTAAAGTTATCTTTGAGGCTTCTCATTGCACTATACTATCCTTGAAGAACAATGAAACTATTTTGGTTGGTAGTAGAGATAACAATGTTTACTCCATTCAATTAAATGATTTAGCTAACCAAGATGTCAAGTGTCTTAGTGCTATTAGTGAAACATCTTGGCTTTGGCATCGAAGACTTGGTCACATGCACATGGAGCATTTGAAGGATATTTCAAGCAAAGAACTTGTGAGGGGTCTCCCGAAGATCAAGTTTGAGAAAGATAAAGTATGTGATGCTTGTCAAATGGGTAAGCAAAAGAAAGTCTCTCACAAACCGAAGAAAATGGTATCTACTTCTAGACCCTTGCAATTACTTCATATGGATTTGTTTGGACCAATCCCTACTACTAGTCTTGGTGGTAAATCATATTGTTTTGTTATTGTTGATGACTATTCTCGCTATACTTGGACTTTCTTTTTGGCTACCAAAGATGAATCTCTAAATGTGTTCACTTCATTTGCAAAACGTGTTCAAAATCAAAAAGGTTATTTGATTACCAACATTCGAAGTGATCATGGTAGAGAATTTGAAAATTCAAAAATAGGAGCCTTGTGTGATGACTTTGGGATATCACATAATTTTCGGCTCCTAGAACTCCTCAACAAAATGGTGTTGCCGAAAGAAAGAATAGGTCTTTGCAAGAAGCGGCAAGAACAATGCTTAACGAATATGGTTTACCTAAATACTTTTGGGCGGAGGCGGTCAATTGTGCTTGTTTTGTTCTTAATAGAGTTATCTTGCGAAATTTTTTGTTAAAAACCCCTTATGAGCTTTTTAATGATAAGAAACCTAAGGTGAGCTTTTTTAGAGTCTTTGGTTGCAAATGTTTTGTTTTAAATACCAAGGATCACCTTAGCAAATTTGATTCCAAAACCTTTGAGGGTATTTTTCTTGGTTACTCTAATAATAGTATGGCATATAGAGTTTATAATAAAAGTACTTTGGTTGTTGAAGAATCCATTAATGTTACTTTTGATGAGACTAATCCTTTTCTTCGGAGGACTAACATTGTTAATGTAGATGACATGGACAATGACTTGAGAACTTTGGACATAAGTGAAACACTACAAGGCAACCCCAAAGAAATTGATCTAGGGGAGCAACAATCAAGTTCTCAAGGGGGAAACGAGGAAGCAATCAATGATGCTTCAAACTTGGACAACTCTCAAGAATTACCAAAAGATTGGACTTACAAAAAGGATCATCCAAGCGATCAAATCTTAGGTAATCCTTCGAGTGGGGTAAGAACTCGACGCTCTCTTCAACAACATGTTAATATAGCGTTTCTTTCCCAAATTGAACCGAAGAAATTTTCCGAAGCTCTACATCATGAATCTTGGATGCTTGCTATGCAAGAAGAGCTAGTTCAATTTGAAAGAAATCAAGTTTGGACCCTTGTGCCTAAACCTCAAAACTTTAGGATTATAGGCACAAAATGGATTTTTAGAAACAAACTTGATGAATCCGGAGTCGTGGTTAGAAACAAGGCTAGATTAGTGGCCCAAGGTTATAACCAAGAGGAAGGAATTGATTTTGATGAAACTTATGCACCGGTAGCTAGACTTGAATCTATTAGAATGCTATTAGCTTTTGCTTGCTATAGAGATTTTAAACTCTTTCAAATGGATGTCAAGAGTGCCTTTCTAAATGGTTTTATTTCGGAGGAGGTCTATGTGGCTCAACCTCCCGGCTTTGAACATGAAAAATTTTCAAACCATGTTTTCCGTCTTAGCAAAGCTCTTTATGGTTTAAAACAAGCTCCTAGAGCTTGGTATGAAAGGCTAAGTAGTTTTCTTTTAGAAAATGGTTTTTCAAGAGGAAAACTTGACACCACTCTTTTTATAAAATCTAAGGGCAAGGACTTATTGTTGGTGCAAATTTATGTTGATGATATTATATTTGGAGCTACTAATGGATCCTTGTGCGAAGAGTTTGCTTCTTGTATGAGTAAGGAGTTTGAAATGAGCATGATGGGAGAACTCACCTTCTTCCTTGGATTGCAAATCAAACAAAGCAAGGATGGAATCTTTATCAACCAAGCCAAATACACCAAAGAGCTACTCAAGAGATTTGACATGGAAGCATCAAATGCTTTTGACACTCCAATGAGCTCTTCATTAAAGCTTGATAAAGATGAAAAGGGTAAGGATGTTGATATTAAGCGCTATCGAGGTATGATCGGATCACTCTTTTACCTTACCGCAAGTAGACCCGATATAATGTTTAGTGTTTGTTTATGTGCTAGATTTCAAGCTTGTCCTAAGGAATCTCATTTGATTGCCGTCAAGAGAATCCTTAGATATATTAAGGGCACTCACGATTTAGGGTTATTTTTGACCTAATTGGTTACTCCGATGCCGACTATGCCGGTTGTAAAACAGAGTGGAAAAGTACTAGTGGAGGTTGCCAATTCCTAGGTCACTCTCTTGTTTCTTGGAGTTCCAAAAAGCAAAACTCGGTTGCACTCTCTACCACCGAAGCCGAATATATGGCGGTTGGTGCTTGTTGTGCACAAATTCTTTGGATGAAACAAACCCTTTTGGATTTTGGACTCAAGTATGATCACATACCTATCTTATGCGATAACTTGAGTGCCATTGATTTGAGTAAAAATCCCATCCAACATTCACGAACCAAGCATATTGAAATCAAACATCATTTTATCCGTGATCATGTGCAAAAAGGTGATATCGTTCTCGTTTTCGTGGACACAAATCATCAAATAATGGATATCTTCACTAAACCGCTAGATTCGAAGAGGTTCATCGCTCTTAGAAGAGAACTTGGCATGTCTTCACCTCTGTAACTATATTGTTATACATCTTGTGGTTTAAACATGCAAGTTGCACTTCACATGCTTGAGCATTATTTCATATGCTTATAGCACTATTTCATATGCTTATAGCATGTTTTGATTATTTTCTCTCGAAAGTTTTGAGCTTGTTGATATTCATTTATATCCTTTGTGTTTAACGTATTTCATACACATTTATATTGACATATTCATATGCATATTCAATTTCAAGACTGTTTGTTTTTTGGCAATACAGTCGACTGCATGTATGAATACAGTCGACTGCAAGTGTTGAATACAGTCGACTGCTTTACGGGGAAATGGCATAAATTGACCCATTTCGGCAGATTCCTCACTTCTCTCTCAAACCTTTCGAACCCATTTCTCTCTTCTCTCACAATAGAACTCAAATCTTTGCAGGTCGGCTTGAAATTGGTATGTAATCCTTCCTAAATCCTGTTCTTTTACATGTTTTACATACTTTCTCTAATTGATTTCACCTACATTGTTCATAATCTATTGAAATTCGAATTGCCCACTTTGGTGTTATTTCTTTAGATTTACCTCAATTAAGCATGTTACTATATGATTTGATGCTCAATTTATGTTTAGGGATGCTTATTACATGATCCTACATAGTATAATTACATAAAATCATCAAAAAAATCGATTTTCCCCAAATTTCATAAATTAGATTTTTTCGTAATTTCAAAATCTCTTCAATTAATTAAGCAATTACATGATTGATCACTTGATTCATGCTTAATTACGTCATTTGCTTGATTATACATGGATAATTACCTTCAATTTGTCCAAAATTGGTTTTTCCCCAAATTGCATAAATTAGGGTTCTTCTTCTTTCAAAATTGGTTAACCCTAATTTTTCTTTTTGCATATTTCTTATGTTCTCTATCTTCCAAATTTGTTAGATTGATTCAAGAATGGCTAGAGAGAAACGTGCACGCACTAGTTCATCCCGATCACGAGCCGCACCCGCACCCGCGCCCGAGCCCGAGCCTATCGCGGTAGAGTTTGACCGCAACCGCTATCGAAACAGTGAGGCTCTAGAACGTTTCTCTGCTCAAATCTCTTCCCCTCTGGCTCCAGGTTTGCGTTTAGACACTCCATTTCTATCTAGCATAGGTGTACTTAGACACCTTCAGGATTGCTATCTTGATCGTCTTACTGATAGGAACACCATCCTATATTATCCTGATGCAATCCGTCTTTTTTATGCAAATCTGACTTGGAGCATTGCCACTGAGTCGTGTACACTCACTTCATATGTCTTTGGTCGGCGTCTCTCATTCTCTCAATCACGACTAGCCGATCTTCTAGGCCTCCCCGACACTGGTTTTTCATTTTCCCTAGAGATGATTCCTGTCGCCGGTCAATCACAATGGTTTGACCGACCTTTCTCCATCGAGGACCAGCTTCGACACACACTTCACAATCGACAGATTAGGGCTGCATATAAGCCCACCCTTAGTGACCTACCACTTCTGTCTCGACTATTCCATCATGTCATCGGTCACAACGTCATCCCTAGAGCTGGGGGTCTTTCATTTATTTCTTACATAGACATTCAGCTCTTGGCCTTTTTCCGCTCGGGTACACCGCTTAACCTCTCTCGTCTTATCATGTTGAACATGATTATGGGCGCTTCTCATCCTGGCTTAGCTATACCTTACGGCCTCCTACTCACTCGCATTTTTACTGCCTTTGACAGACCTCTTCCCTGTGAGTATATTGAGGTGACTCGGCACAATGTACTCGACTGCTCTACCCTTCGTAGGAAGAAACTTTTAGATGATCGCAGTCGCTTCTTGCCTGAGCCCGACATGGACATTGCTATGGCGGATGATGATGATGATGGTGATGATGAGGATGCAGATGATGATGAGGATGAGGCTGATGGAGATGATGGTGATGATGATGAGGATGATGCTGCTGATGCTGATGCTGATAGAGATGCCGGCGACGGGATTGATCGTGATCCACATCCGTTGATCATTCCGAGTACACATGAGGCGGGCACTTCTTCCGGTCCTTCTGCTTCCGGATATGAAGATATCCTCGCACGCTTAGAAATGATGCAGCAACATATGCATGCCGGTTTCAGTCGGATGGATCTCGCCCATAGCCAGCTAAGTCGACGCCTCTCTCGCATGGAGGATCATTGTGGGATTCAGTGTCCCGAGGAGGACATCTTTCATCCACCACCTCCACCATCGGGTCCTTAGGCGGTAGGACTTGATTTATGTTTTTATTTGCTTATCTCTCAGACTCCTTTATGTTTTTCAAAACTTGTCATGGATGTTATGCGTAGTATTATTAAAACTTGGTTGAGTTTTTAATTTAGCACTTTGATTCTCTCTTCTCTTGCTGCACTTTTTGATTCATATTACGTTTTTATGTGCTATTATTACCAGTCTTGATATACCTTTTGATGGTTATTCAAGTACTTATGCCTTCTTGTTTTTGAATGCCCTTGTTGGCTATAATGATTATCCATGTATGGATACATAAGTTGATCACTTTCACACACACACCCTTGATATTTTTCAATGATGTCAAAAGGGGGAGAAAATATTGTTGATTCATACTTGTGTGGATTTGATATTAGCATATATTACTTAAGTTAGGGAGAGCCCTATATTACTTTAGATATGTGGAGCTTTTTGTCATGATTTCTTCTCATGACCCCTTATGGTTTATAATTGAGATTGTCATGCATCTTTGCGTTTATTATCTTATATATCTCATATTATTTGAATCAATGTTTGCCATCATAAAAAAGGGGGAGATTGTTAACCCTACGGTTATTTAACCTAGGATTATATTTGATTTTGATGATAACTAACATTGATGATTATGTTGTCTAACATGCATTGAGTTGATGAAGCAATAGGAACAATCTCATACTCATGCAAATGGACAATTAGATGAGCAAATCGTTCAAAGACTCTCAACGGAACGCATCAAAGAAGGAATTCGTCGATTGAACTTTACTATGCTTTATTTCCTTCTTTGTAAACTAGACGTTATGATGACTGTATACCTAGAACTTGCCCATAGGTTTCCCTTGCATGCATAAAAGTTTTTCATGCTTTAAAAACAAGGAAACTGCATTTTTAGGAATGCAGTCGACTGCAAGTTGGGCAGTGAGGTATTACAGTCGACTGCATTGGAATGCAGTCGACTGCAATACTTCCAGTAGCCTATTACAGTCGACTGCAATGAATTACAGTCGACTGCAAGTTGGAAATTTGAATTTCCAACGGCTACTTTTGGGATTACAGTCGACTGCAATGGTGCATTACAGTTGACTGTATTTACCGTTTGGCGCATTAAATGCCCTACCTAACTCCAAACGGTCATATTTATTCCCACCTCTATAAATACTCATCTTGGGCATAGTTTTGATTCATCAATTGCATTCAAAGCTCTCTTATCTTTCATATTCTCAAAGATCAAAGCAATTGTTCAATCTCTCTTGGTTTTCATTGATTTCTCATCCATTTCAAGAGAGCATTTATTGTGAGCTTACATTTGAGAGATATACACTTTCATAAGTCATCATACACTCATCTCTCTTGTTCTAGTACTTCAACTTGTACTCATCTACTTATTGAGAGTGAAATCTTGTACACATTTCTTCATCTAAAGGTTCTTGTATCAAAGCTTGGGGTTGTCAAGCTTTGGAGCTTTGGGTTTGTCAAAGCTTGTTCTTGATGTGGGCATAGCATCAAGGGATTGTAAGAGGTTCGATCTTGACCCGTAAGGAAGATCATACTAGTGGATTCTAGGGCCTTTCAAGGGACTTCCTTGAAGGGGTGGACGTAGGCTTGTGGGTATATCAAGCCGAACCATTTAATTCTCCTTGTCAAGTATCTCTAAACCCTTCTCTCTTTACATTATCGTTTTACATTTGTGTTGAGATTGGTTGTTTGCTTATTTGAGTTATTGAGATTGAGGTTTGTTGTTTGTTAATTTTTAAAGTAGTCTTAAAACCCTATTCACCCCCCTCTAGGGTTATTTTATTGGTTTCAACTACCACGACCACTACTATCATCAATAGATCGTCGTTATTGCTTCCCTGGCAGACCACTATTACTACCACCAACACCATCAATGGCACCACCACCGTCCTCGTTAATACCATTACAGATGGTGCGGTTGCATCAACCTTACCACACGTAATATGTTTGTTATCACCACCACCACAATCGTCTCTGTTGCCACCGCAATGACTACTATTGCTAACAACCCACTAGTGACACTTGGACACCACCACTACCACCATACCTCGTTACAGTCACTAGATCGCCGATCGCCTTACTCTCTTCACCGTTGATACCACACTACCAACACCACCGCCATTGATGCCACAAGACCACCATCGTCCTCTTTATTGTTGTCACTGTAACTTATGTCACCAACATTACCACTAATTATGTCTTGGTACCACTAGCACCGTTACTAATGGTGCCATCACTAGATTGCCTCATCACCTCCACCACCACCACTGTCATTGTTGGCTACCGCTAATGCTACACCCCCATCAACAACGTTGTTGAGGCCACCACCATTACTACTGTCATAATCCCTATCACTAGTTACGCTTCAATACCACCACCATCACCACCATTACTATTGTTACCATCACTTGACCACCCCAGCATTTTCACTGTCAATGCCGCTACCTTTCGTCACTTTAGAGTACTTTTGAATAAGTGATATATCTTTAGAAGTCTTTTGGGTTAATCATCAAGTTTAGAGAAATAATGATTAGTCTATTGGTGTTTCATCAGTAAAAGGAGCTTGGTTTTAAAAGTACTTCTAAAGATTTGAAGCATTTCTAATCCTCTAACAAGTACTTCTACACAAGTATTAGAGAGGTTTTGGATTGCCTACGACGTAAGTAATGGATTCATACCAAATAATAGTTGCTTATTTGTTGGAGGTTAGTAGTAGTTATGCGAACATCTCATTGCTTTGCTATTTGTAAGAGGTAACAAATATATATATATACACACATATAAAAACATATAAACATATGTGGAATAGAGGCCTTATAACTATTTGCTTTGAACCCAAAGGGGTGGTGGAGTTGGCTAGGAGCCTCGAGGAGTGACCTCGAGGTCTCGAGTTCGATCCCCCCCCCCCCACCGTTATATATATGAAATGTAGTTCTCACAAATTTTCAAAAAAAAAAAACTATTTGCTTTGATTTTGACTTTTCTTTAATCTTGCAACTTTGAGTTTGGCTTATCTTTTTGGCTTCATTTTGCTAATTGTTTGCTTCCTAATTTTCATCATTTATACTGCCAATTCAATTGCTTAAACCTGATTTCTACCTTTTAAGGTTGTTGACCTCTCAAGCATTTGCTAATCTCATAAACCATTCTAGCTCCCAACTGTTACATCGACGGTCATGAACATTGCTCCTTCGGTACATGGAAGATGAAACACTCCACAATTATATGGTAGCTGCATATAATTGAGGCAGTGTGTCGGTCTGATAATTCTCTTTATGTTCCCAAATATCTCTATTTATATGCGCAGAAGTAAACCATTTTAAATTTTGACACCTCACTTTTTGGGCATTCAGATTTTTAGAAACTTATGGTATTTACTTAAGGCTATGCATGATTTCCTTTTCGTTTTCAGTTTTTTTTTTCTAATTTTGTAAACTGAAGAAAAAAATGTGTTTGTTTGGCACACAATTTTTGTTTTTTTTTCCTTCAGTTTTGAAAATCAGTTTTTAAGACAGGACTGTTTTTGAAAACTAACATTTAGAAATTTTGAGTTTTCATTTTGAGACCATCACCATCACCACCACCACCACCACCCTCCCACCGCCACCAAAGAAAAAACTCAAAATAAGAAAGGACAATCAAACACTTAAAAGAAAAAAAATTAAAAATAAAAACTGGGTAATCAAACACTCATTTGTTTTTGTAAAAAATAAAAACTAAACTGGTTTTGGTTTTTATTTTTTTGGAAACAAAAAATCAAAACTGAAAATGATTTCAAACGCTACCTTAAATTTGTTATTTCCACTACAAGGAATAAGAATTTTAGCGACGGGGAAATCTGTCGCTAAGAGCCTTAAATCCGTCGCCAAAATTTTTAGCGACGGAACTACTGTCGCTAAAAGTCCATCGTATAAAAGCCCGTAACTAAAAGTTTTGCGATGGAATTTTAAAATCCGTAGTCTAATAATGAACTTTTTGCGACGGATGTTTTTTAAAAATTAGCGACAGAATTTTCGTCGCTAATTCTATTTTACATATTTTAATTCTATTTTCTTTTTTGTGAAATTAGCGACGGTAGCGAAGAAATATTCCGTCGCTAAATGAGATTTTTATCAACGGAATATTCTGTCGCTAAAAATCTTAGAATTAAGTACACTTTTACCTATGAAATTAATCGGTCTCTAAAATTCTATTTTTTTTAAATTTCTAATGCCCAAATCTGTAATAAAAAATTCAATCCTCAACAACAACGCACAATCCCCAAGACACAAACAACAATATATAATCAACTTTAAAAATATTTATTATAAAAAACCTCGTAATGTACAAACCGGAAACCGGATACAGCCGGTTAGGGGAGGGGAAGAGTACAAGCCGGGCGCGGGGGAGGGGGGGACAAGCTGGGACTGGGCACAAGAAGCGGCTCATCAGGCATTGCCGAGTCCCGGATCTGGATCCTGCTGATCCGGGGCCAGCTCGGCATGTCCAGCAGGGGTGCCCTGCTGATCCTGCTCCTTGATCATCCTCAACACCACCGTAGCAATGTGCTGGATCTCCTCCTCGGCCAACGGACGCGGCGGAGCCAATGTCTGTGGAGGGGCAACGGGGGGTGGGGATGCTCCTATCACAACACGAGCAGTCGTGCTAGGCAGGCCGCGTATGCGGCCTTTTGGCCGATTGACGACCTCCGGCGTATCCAGCCATCGCTTCAACGCCCCAGTACTCGCACCCGTACTAGTGGACGCTGATGGCTGTCCGGACTGCTGCTCAGACCCCCTAAGCTGTTCATACGAGGCTTGCAAAAACAGTGATTTAAAGATATGTTAGGGCATTAATTAACGTAACATTCATTGAGGATAAAAAGACAAAATATTAATAACCTAAACAAATTGACTTACATCAATCCGCCGGGCAATATCCGAAACATAGTCGCCCGCCCGGTGCGCCTCGTCCTTGTCCTTCTTCCGCACGTGCGTCTGATTATACGTCAGAGCTATGACCTCATCCTCCTCCAGATCCAGGTGCTGGACCACATTCACGTGTCGGACGATGTCGTGTGTCACCGACCCCCCCCCCCCCCGTGTGCGTCCGATCTCTGTTCTGTTTGTTCTCGGCCCCGCTCTTACTCTTGGCGTCCTAGCCTGGATCCGCAGCCCACCGATCTATCATTTCCCCCCATACAGTCGAAGATATCCAATGTGGGGGATATGTCTTCATCTCCGTCATCGGGGCACCCTCGGGCAGCATCTTCTTCGCCCGGTCCCGTGCGTCGTGGAGCCATCGGCGGTAATTCTTGCCGATGTAAGCAAAGAAGGCCTGCCGCCCCAGCGCCTGCTGATCAGGCGAGTCAAACGTGAACCCCTCCTGTAAGGCATTCAATAACACAAATTAACAACATAAAACAAACTCTAATTAAAGAAATACTATCGCTGAAAATAATACTTCGCCGTACCAGCCACTTTTCCCATAGGGACTCCCTCGCAGCGGCATCTCAGTCCTTCCAGTACAGGCGTGGCTCGAAGAATCGGCCCTTCACAAGAACGCCGATCTTCGTCCTCGCCTGATTCTCCAGGATCCTGCCAAATAAGTAAATAAATAAATTAATACAGTTCAAATATAAATTAACACCCCAAAATTTTAAATATAAGGCATGATGGTGATATTTTTTACTTACAGGCCCTCCTGGGTGAGCGTAACTCTCTGTTTACGCTAGGGGTCGATGCGTACCCCGCGTGTCGGACCACGGCCTCGTCGAGATCCTACAAAACACAGACATTAATACAGTTCAAATATACTTTAAATATAAGGCTAGCGAAAATGTACTAAACACCGTTATCAACTATACCTAAGGTAGAACCCACGGAAGAAGGAGAATCAACGCGCGTGTGGAATGAATCTGCGTCGGGCTAGGGCGACGGTGAGGGCTGGGGCCTCATCTGCTATCCGCGATCACTATGTGCCTCGTCATCAGTGGGCAATGATGAGGTGGGATCCACCGGGGAGGAAGCAGCTCGGCGTCCAGCCCGGCCACGAATAGCCCGTATCCTATTCATATCTGACTTCATATAGATTATATACAAAGACATTAACACGTTAAAAACAATAATTTGGCATAAATGATCATCGGCACTATATATATATATGAACGGATGTGCAAAAACACATCAATAAAAACAGAGTTCTAAAATGTTACTACATTTTTTCCGTGATATTAGAGCATTGCAAGGCAATCATTTACAATTTGCGTATTATCATCATCATCACTTTCTTCGTCGTCCTCTTCTTCGTGGGACTCGTCGTCCTCTTCATCTTCTAATTCATCCTCTTCATCAGTAGACTCGGTCACATCATCTCCAACACTTTCCACGTCTTCCGCGTCATCATCTACGACTTCTTCTCCTTCATGAAGTGTTGTTGGAAGAGGAAGATCGTCCTCCTCGTTGTTGACCTCAACAGGGAACAAGACACGTGGTTGGTCGGCTTGAAAGGAGTCTAGCTCACTGTCATATGTCACGGGCAATTTCTTGGACTTGATAGTTGTATACCAATGAGATTTGGGATTGGCGACGTCCTCCGCGTAAAAGACTTGTACAGCTTGACTAGCAAACACAAAGGGCTCGTCTGATGCAAGTCTTGACTTGACATTGACATCTACAATCCCTTGAGAGCTAACACGGATTCCTCTACTGCATGTGACATCGAACCACGTACACTTGAACATTACCAGGCGGTTTTGGGAACCCAGATATGTTAGCTCAACAATCTCATCTAGCTCTCCGTAAAAGTCCATGCAATTCTCGGCATAACAGTCGCCGTTGACCAAGACTCCACTGTTTTGGGTTTGTTTTGTTCGGTCATCATCTTTTACGTTAAACCTAAACCCGTTGATGATATAGCCTCCGTAACAGGATGTTTGTTTGTTAGGGCCTTCGGCTAGTAATTTCAAGCAGGAGGCCACTGGTCTATCCATTGACTGAACCTATTGTAGATGACGGTAAAAATTAAGGATAAATCAGTATACTAATTGGCCACAGAACTGTATATAACACATAATATAATTTCGTTAAATAATCTTACACGGATTTTGAACCACTGTACAAATTGTGATTTCCGATGAGATTCAAGTCCAGCGGGATCAGTGATTAAAGATTCCGCATCGAACTCACTGCAAACCAATATAGTTGACTCGCTTAACACACACTTTCAATTATGTACAGCAATGTAAGTGAATTAAGACTTTAACTTACTCAACGAATGCCGAAACTTCATCGCAATTTAGAAGGGCATATATTGTTGCAGCACTGTACTCTTCATCTGTTAGCCATCGAGTATACGTTCGGCCGAACGGACTACCTGACTGCTTGAATATTGACAATTGCCCTTCCAAATTTGTGCTTGCTCCGGGGTCATTTCGGCCTAGTTGATTTAACCTTGTACCAACATCAGGCCCGAAATATTGACTACAAAAGTTTACAAGTTCTTCCATTACGTAAGCCTCCGCAATTGAGCCCTCAACCCGAGCCTTAT